>JAVSCE010015514.1:0-195663 GCA_032199065.1 Smutsia gigantea
TTTCAGATCACCAAGGTATAAAACTAGAAATAAATTTTAGAAAGAAATCAAAAAGGCTCACAAATACATGGAGACTTAACAACACTCTCCTAATTAATCAATGGGTTAACGACCAAATCAAAACAGAAATCAAAGACTATATGGAGACTAATGACAACCACAACACAAAGCACAACTTCTGTGGGACGCAGCAAAGGCAGTTCTAAGAGGAAAGTATATTGCAATCCAGGCCTATTTGAAGAAGGAAGAACATTCCCAAATGAATAGTCTAAAGACACAATTACTGAAATTGGAAAAAGAAGAACAAATGAGGCCCAAAGTCACCAGAAGGAGAGACATAATAAAGATCAGAGAAGAAATAAATAAAATTGAGAAGAATAAAACAATAGAAAAAATCAATGAAACCAAGAGCTGGTTCTTTGAAAAATAAACAAAATAGATAAACCCCTAGCCAGACTCATTAAGAGAAAAAGAGAATCTACACACATAAACACAATCAGAAATGAGAAAGGAAAAATCACGATAGACCCCACAGAAATACAAAGAATTATAAGAGAATATTATGAGAATCTATATGCTAACAAGCTGGAAAACCTAGAATAAATGGACAACTTCTTAGAAAAATACAACCTTCCAAGACTGACCAAGCAAGAAACAGAAAACTAAACAGACCAATCACCAGTGACGAAATCGAATTGGTAATCAAAAAACTACCCAAGAACAAAACCCCTGGGCCTGATGGATTCACCTCTGAATTCTACCAGACATATAGAGAAGAAATAACACCCATTCTCCTTAAAGTTTTCCAAAAAATAGAAGAGGAGGGAATACTTCCAAACTCATTCTATGAAGCCAGCATCACTCTAATACCAAAACCGGGCAAAGACCTCACCAAAAAAGAAAATTACAGACCAATATCCCTGATGAACGTAGATGCAAAAATACTCAACAAAATATTAGCAAACCGAATTCAAAAATACATCAAGAGGATCATACACCATGATCAAGTGGGATTCATCCCAGGGATGCAAGGATGGTACAACATTCGAAAATCCATCAACATCATCCACCACATCAACAAAAAGAAGAACAAAAACCACATGATCATCTCCATAGATGCTGAAAAGCATTTGACAAAATTCAGCATCCATTCCTGATTAAAACTCTCAACAAAATGGGTATAGACGGCAAGTACCTCAACATCATAAAGGCTATATATGACAAACCCACAGCTAACATCATACTTAACGGCGAGACACTGAAAGCTTTTCATCCAAGATCGGGAACAAGACAGGGATGCCCACTCTCTCCACTGTTATTCAACATAGTACTGGAGGTCCTAGCCACAGCAATCAGACAAAACAAAGACATACAAGGCATCCAGATTGGTAAAGAAGAAGTCAAATTGTCACTATTTGCAGATGACATGATACTGTACATAAAAACCCTAAAGACTCCACTCCAAAACTACTAGAACTAATATCTGAATTCAGCAAATTTGCAGGATACAAAATTAACACACAGAAATCTGTTGCTTTCCTATACACTAATGATGAACTAACAGAAAGAGAAATCAGAAAAACAATTCCATTCACAATTGCATCAAAAAGAATAAAATACCTAGGAATAAACCTAACGAAGGAAGTGAAAGACCTGTACTCTGAAAACTACAAGACACTCCTAAGAGAAATTAAAGAGGACACTAACAAATGGAAAAGCATCCCATGCTCTTGGCTAGGAAGAATCAATATTGTCAAAATGGCTATACTACCTAAAGCAATCTACAGATTCAATGCAATCCCTATCAAACTACCAACAGCTTTCTTCAATGAACTGGAACAAATAATTCTAAAATTCATATGGAACCACAAAAGACCCCGAATAGCCAAAGCAATCCTGAGAAGGAGGAATAAAACAGGGGGAATTACACTCCCTGACTTCAAGCTCTACTACAAAGCCACAGTAATCAAGACAATTTGGTATTGGCACAAAAACAGACCCACAGACCAGTGGAACAGAATAGAAAATCCAAACATTAACCCAAACATATACAGTCAATTAATATTTGATAAAAGTGCCTTGGATATACAATGGGGAGATGACAGCCTCTTCAGCAGCTGGTGTTGGAAAAACTGGACAGCTACATGTAAGAGAATGAAACTGGACTACTGTCTAGCCCCATACACAAAGGTAAACTCAAGGTGGATCAAAGACTTGAATGTAAGTCATGAAACCATAAAACTCTTAGAAAAAAACATAGGCAAAAATCTCCTGGACATAAACATGAGCAACTTCTTCATGAACATATCTCCCCGGGCAAGGGAAACAAAAGCAAAAATGAACAAGTGGGACTATATCAAGCTGAAAAGCTTCTGTACAGCAAAGGACACCATCAGTAGAACAAAAAGACATCCTACAGTATGGGAGAATATATTCATAAAAAACGTATCTGATAAAGGGTTGACATCCAAAATATATAAAGAACTCATGCACCTTAACAAACAGAAAGCAAATAATCCAATTAAGAAATGGGCAGAGGACATGAATAGACACTTCTCCAAAGAAGAAATTCAGATGGCCAACAGGCACATGAAAAGATGCTCCACATCGCTAATCATCAGAGAAATGCAGATTAAAACCACAATGAGATATCACCTCACACCAGTGAGGATGGCCAACATCCAAAACACAAACAACAACAAATGTTGGCGAGGATGTGGAGAAAAGGGAACCCTCCTACACTGCTGGTGGGACTGCAAATTAGTTCAACCATTGTGGAAAGCAGTATGGAGGTTCCTCAAAAAACTCAAAATAGAAATACCATTTGACCCAGGAATTCCACTCCTAGGAATTTACCCTAAGAATGCAGCAGCCCAATTTGAAAAGGACAGATGCACCCCTATGTTTATTGCAGCACTATTTACAATAGCCAAGAAATGGAAGCAACCTAAGTGTCCATCAGTAGATGAATGGATAAAGAAGATGTGGTACATATACACAATGGAATATTATTCAGCCATAAGAAGAAAACAAATCCTACCATTTGCAACAACATGGATGGAGCTAGAGGGTATTATGCTCAGTGAAATAAGCCAAGCCGAAAAAGACAAGTATCAAATGATTTCACTCATATGTGGAGTATAAGAACAAAGAAAAAAACTGAAGGAACAAAACAGCAGCAGACTCACAGAACCCAAGAACGGACTAATAGTTACCAAAGGGAAAGGGACTGGGGAAAATGGGCGGAAAGGGAGGGATAAGAGGGAAAAAGGGGCATTACAATTAGCAAATGTAATGTTGGGGGGGCACGGGGAGGGCAGTACAGCTCAGAGAAGACAAGTAGTGATTCTATAGCATCTCACTACGCTGATGGACAGTGACTGTAATGGGTTTGTTGGGGGGGACCTGATGAAGGGGTAGTTTAATAATCGTAATATTGCACATGTAATTGTAAATTAATGATAATAAAATAAATTATATTAAAAAAAAAAAAATAAAAAAAAAATAAATATGTCATGCCACTCCCTCTGGCCTGTAAGGTTTCTGTTGAGAAGCCTGATGATAGCCTGATTAGCCTTCCTTTGTATGTGATCTTATTTCTCTCTCTGGCTGCTTTTAATATTCTGTCCTTATCCTTGATCTTTGCCATTTTAATGACTATATGTCTTGGTATTGTCTTCCTTGGGTCCCTTGTGTTGGGAGATCTGTGCATCTCCATGGCGTGAGAGACTGTCTCCTTTCCCAGATTGGGGAAGTTTTTGAGCAATTACCTCCTCAAAGACACTTTCTATTCCTTTTTCTCTCTCTTCTTCTTCTGGTACCCCTATATTGCGAACATTGCTCCATTTGGATTGGTCACACAGTTCTCTCAATATTCTTTCATTCTTAGGAGATCCTTTTTTCTCTTTGTGCCTCAGCTTCTTTGTATTCCTCTTCTCTAGTTTCTATTTCATTTATCATCTCCTCCACCGTATCCAATCTGCTTTTAATACTGTCCATTTTGCTCTTCAACGATTGGATCTCTGACCAGAGTTCGTTCCTGAGTTCTTGAATATCTTTGTGTACATCCATGAGCATGTTAATGATTTTTATTTTGAACTCCCTTTCACAAAGATTCATGAGGTTGATGTCATTTAAATCTTTCTCAGGAGTTGTATTAATAATTTTACTCTGAGCCAGATTCCTTTGGCATTTCATATTTGTATATTGCAGTCTCTAGTGCCCATAAGCTCTATTCCCTGGGGCTGCTCAGCCCCTGAAGCAATGTCGGGGGTCGCAGGGGAGTGGTATTGGTGCCTTTGGGGAGGAAAGAGCTGTTTCTTGTTACCCGGCTCCTATGCCTGTCTCCCCTGCCTGAACCAGTGGGCCGAGTACACAGGTACAAGCCTGTATGCTTTGCGTTTGTAGTTACTGTAGACAGAGCTTCCCTCTGGCTGGGCTAACACCAGGGTAGGGTTTGCCGGTTTGTGAGCCAGGTGGGGCTGGCCAGGAGAAAGGTGCAGTAGGCTGCATATCATGGAGGGGGTCCTTGGAGCTATGTAGCCAGCCAGGGAGCTGGAGCACCTGAAGATCGTCTAAGGAGGAAGATTTCTTTTTCCTCATTAAATATGAAAGTCTATTTGGGAAAGCTCCCAACCTGCTGGGCAGAGTGCACCTGGACAATTTTGTCTAACTGTTCTCTCTCCTGAGCAATAAGCTCTGTGCATTCCTTGCCCCTTTAGCAGCCCTCTTGCTAAGGGCTTCCTTGTTAGGAAGTATCTCAGACCGCCCGCCTTTCTTTTGTCCCAGAGCAGCTGGATATGGATCCCTGCTTTCCACAAGTGGCTGGAATCTCAGTCTGTCCAGGAATTCTGCCTGTCTTAGCTTTCCAACCCTGTAATCACGAGAGTATCACGCAAGCACCATGAATTATAGGTTTGTGCTCCCACAGCAGATCTCCAGAGTTAGGTATTCAGCAGTCCCAGGCCTCCCCTCCCTCCCTGCTCCATTTTTCTTCCTTTTGCTGGTGAGCTGGGTGGAGGAATGGCTTGGGTCCTGCCAGGCCACAGCTTTGGTATGTTACCCTGTTCTGTGAGATCTGCTCTTTTCTCCAGGTGTATACAGTGTGTTGTAGTCCTCTTTTCTGTTGTTCTTTCAGGATTAGTTGTATTAATTATTTTTTTGTATTATATGCTGTTTTAGGCAGAAGCGTCTGTCTCACCTCTCATGCCGCCATCTTTAATCAACAGGACTATCTCTTGACAAGCTTTCTCCACAGCATTTTCTCTCCCTTCCCATTCTTTTGTTTGTTTGCTTTTTTCCTTTCCCTCTCTTTCCCTCTTTGAATTGCAGGACAGGTTAGTGTTCGTTACTTTTGAATAAGAAGAAAATAGGTGAGCTCTCCCCACCTATTCTAATATTGTTTCTAAAAGTCTGGATAGAAAGTGAGTGTGTGTGTGTGTGTGTGTGTGTGTATTTTAATTTTCCAGAATGGCATCCTTTTGTTCCTTTTCTTTGTCGTTCCATCCGATTTCAAACCTTTGCCAGAGAGATTGTGAATCCTGCATCCCTGTTAACTTGGCAGGAAATACAGCTTGCTCAGCAGTAGTATGCACTGATATGGTATGTACAGGAGGTTGTCTTTGATAGGGAATTGGAAGATAAGAAGGTGTCTGACCACTAACTGGCTCTGTGACTCTGGACAGGTTATTTATCTCTAAGTCTCACTTTCACATTTGAATAATGAGGGAAATACTCTAGATTAGTAGTTTTCGAGTGGCATCTTAAGGCACGAATTAAAGGGCAATGAAAGGAAAGGTGGTTTGGACTTTGTAACACTCATAAGCGTTTGAAGACAAACTCAAGACAAGGAAAATTTTAAAGGTCCTTTCTAGTTCTGTGATCCACAATTTGAGAAGAACAGCAATGATAACCGTAATAATGTTTATTAATATTGCTTCTTAATTTATAAAGCATTTTGAATCCATGAGGTAGAGATGAATGGAGGCTACCTAAATGGGAACAAACAATGGTTACTTATTCAGAGTTTGCAATAGCAAGGGAATCCACCACCATCACTTGCGTTTGGCAGAGACTCCAAAGAGGCAGAAGAGTGGGTAAGCTTTGTAGTGGAAAAGAGGGAAGATTTTATTAGGTATGTGCTGAGGGAGGCTCCTGGCATGGGGTATCTATGGGTTAGCTAGGTAGAAGCAGGGCATCCTATGTGCTTGGTTAGGGGTACAGATTTGGCTTTCTCCAGTTGGTCCTAAGTTAGAACTAGGGGTGAAAATTGTGAAGCTGTCCATTGTTAATCAATTCCTAGTCATTTGGGGCTGATTTTTACAGGTATTGTTGTCTGGCTTCCTGAACTGATTTCTAGAAATAGTAGTCTGACTTCCTAAGCTGGTTATTTTAAATAGTAAGTTGGCTTCTTGGGATAATTGCTGCAGGAGAGAGGCAGGGTTCTATTTATTATTATCTGGTCATTGTGCATTTGTGTACTCAGTCTCTCAGTGATTTCATTTGAGCCCCAAAACGACAGTAAAAATGGAGACCATGACTGCCTTTTATTTTTCCTTCCTTCTGTTAATATTCCCATTTAAGAATTGATTTTCAACTCAATGCCTCTCTTTTTATGTCAAGCGCTACTAGCTGATTTGTAAATCCCCTACTTATGCTGAAATTTCTTTTTCCTTTTTCTTCCTTTTAAGAAAATATAGGGATGATTAAAAAAAATCTACCTTTCACACTCTCCAAATTAGGTTGGAATGGAAACCTCTGGCCAATATTATTTGGCAGACTGCCTCCTGCCACCAATAGTGACTCCCACAGACCAGGCAGCTCTGCTTCTGGCTGCCACGGTGACCAAAGGAAGGCATACCTCCTTAGCACCACTACCCAGGTCCTTGAGGAGCTAGCCTGCTCCTGGAAGCTACAGAGCACCAGAGACTTCTTTTCAGGATGTGTGCAAGACCTGCCAAAGCTATTCGAGCAGAGCCAACCTGCCTCTCCCTCCAGTGTTAGGCTGTTGGCTCCCCACTCCAGTTCTCTTTTGCTGTGCCATAGAACAGGGCATGGATTAACTGTCTCTTCTTTTGGTTTAAGTGGAGCAACCCACAGGGCACTACAACATCAACAAGCAAAGAAGCAAGCAAACAACCCCAATAGCTCATTTTTGATTATATCATTTTTCTTCAAGGCAGATAGGCTAACAAACCCTAGGTTACATGATCCTTGTCTTTTGCACATGAAGGTTTTGAAAGACTCAGAAAAGGAAGGTAATTTTGGAATTTGGACCTTCTGGCTGTGGTTTGAATATGTTCATTCCATGATACCATGTTTTCTCTCAACATATGGTACCTTGATTGAAAAATCACAGTATCAGTTCTGTCTATTAGATAGAAGGCAGGTCCAATTCATCTGCAGGTAGGACACAAAAATCTCACAGTTCACTTGCATTTCTTGCTCTGGATTATCTAGGGCATCTTGTTTTGTATTAACTCAGCCTGCACAACTTCTTGGATAAACTTTGGTTGAGGAGCACTGTTAGAGATGTTTAAAGGACCTGTGACTTTATCCCTTCCTTATCTTTGAACTGGACTGCAGATCTCCCTCTTCTGAGGGAATATTCAGGCAAAGCCTTTCAGACTGTGCAGGAGAACCTTAGAAATGCTGGCAAACTGGTGAGGAAAACCTGTGTTTCATCATAAATGGGATGCCTGGGTAGGCAGTATACTATAATCTAACAATACGGGCTTTTCAGTAATTTATTTCCTATGAACAGATATCATGAACCTCTAGCACATATTCAGTAATGTGACCCTACCTCTTTGATCAAACATCTTGTGATCATTCCCTTTAGAATCTGTTGTTGTTTGATGTATTGTCTACTTCCATGACGCCAATCTTTCAGTTAAAAACTTTTCAAGCACTTTTTTGTACCCACCTGTGCACTATATTTTGTGGAAACATTAATAAAGTTACATTATGAAAATCATTCAGGCCTTCTTTTTTTGCCAGGAATACTCTTATTCTTCTTGGTTTTCTCCTACTCAAGTTACAAAAAAACAAACAACCGTTTGAAGTCTCTGGAAATTGTCCTAACAGCACGCAGCAAATGGAGAAAGATGTATTCAAGAACATCTATTTTATCCATACAAGAAGAGGAGAATCTATGGCAGCTGAGCCATGGCCTATCCCATCCCCTGCCTCCTTTTCTCTTAGCTCAAGTTACAGAAGCTCTTCTCCAGGTGCTCCACTTTGGGTGGGTACAGCCAAGAAGACAGGGGCTCCTTGTGCCTGCAGCTCCTAGCCTAGGGCTTCAGTTTCATCCTTAAGGGGCAGGCCACAGGCACTTCATAAACCTGCCCTCCAAACTCTATGCTGTGAAAGTTCTGCTTCCAGTGAGCATGGCCGAAAGGGCTGAGGCTCCCCTCCCCAGCCTGGCCTTCTAGTCAGGAATGGAAGAAGCTCTGCCCTAGACACAAGTCAATGATCCTGGGGCTCCAACTGCTCCTTTCCCTTCTTGTTCACAGGAATTTTCACGCTGGGGTTATTATGCTCCCTGGCACAGGTGGAGCAAACCTGTCACTCCAGGAAAAGCAGGCGGCTTCTCCCAGCTTGGAGTTCCACAGCTCTGGCTGAGGGGCCTGACTTTATCTGGGACAAAGCAGAGGAGTGGTTCATGCCTAACAACACTGTTGAAAACAATGGAAGAGTTGTTGCCAAGCAATTAAGGAACAGCTGGAGGCTTCATGATCCCAGCACAACACATAGAAATGAAAGACCAGCCAAAAGGTTAAGAGAGAGAAAAAAATGCACACACTCATCCCTGGAGGTCTGAGAGGGTGAACACATATCCTAGGCTTCATCCACTCAGGAACAGAGTGGGATGGGGGCAGACTAGAAAGAATTCCCTAAGCAACACACAGAGCCATCAGCAAAGGAGGGATGCCCTTCCTGCTCAAGGGGCTTAACCACTGTATCTGACCAAACATGGCTGAATAGTATGATACTCTGAACCAATAGGAAGCCAGGCTTAAAAATAATCATCCTCATCCTCAGTGGGCTGGAGGACTGTGTGCATGTTCAGTGCTGGACCCTCTTAGGAGCGACTGGAAAGGAAATTTCTGAGCTACAAATCCCTGAATGAACAAGAGGCAAAACTGAAAATTGTGAAAATGATCTCCAAGCAACACACACGTCCAAAAGTAATGAGTAAAAATTCAACTCACCAATGGGGCTTCCGCACAAACTTTGACCAATGCATGGCTTATGCTGACCCTGGGGCAATCGTGAAGGAAGCCAGGCGAAAAGATACAAACAAGGAAAACAACTCTGAGCAGGAACATGAGAGGCTTCACACAGCAGGGAAGACAAGCGTCACAAAATTAATTCACCCAAGTCACTAAAAAAAATAAACAAATGAAAAAATATAAAAAATAAACAAAGTCACGGAAGGCAGGGGACTCTGAATGCCATGTGAAGTGCCTGGCGTATCGCAGTTGCTAGTTTTACATCAGACTGACTGAATCCTAATGTCGCTCTGTCACTGACTTGCTCAGCGACCTGGGCAAGTTGCTTTACTCCCCCCATCTCAGTTGGCTGTAGTTCAGTGATAATAACAGCAACTACTTGACAAAATCAAATGAACTGTGCAGGTAGAGAACCAGCACATACTTTATACTCAATCAATATTAACTGTTACCATCACTGGGGGTGGTTGCCTTGCTTTCCCCTGTTGTACTTATATATGCTAGTTGCTGAGATTCCTCTAATAGATTGCTATCCCTTTTGTATCAAGTATTGGTGCTTTTAAAATGTCCATGGTCCTGGGAAGGTTTGTCTATGAAGTCATGGGTTCCTTGTGGTGAATATGTTCATCACTTTATCATTATCATAGAGCAAAAGGGCCAAGAAAGCGTAAGTTTGCCTAAAAAGGAAAAGGGCACCACCAAGATGGAAAGAAGGGACTCAGGAAGTTAGCAAATGCTAAACAACAAGTTACACTGGCTTCGCAGTTTCACTTAGAGACAAGTCTTCACAATCATCCTAATAGGTGATAACAGAATTGTAGAGATAATTAGCATTAAGTTGCATAAATCAAGACTTTCTGATTTCTTTCAAACACTAGCTAGGTGAGCTAATCCTGTGATTTATTTTTGCTTGTGAATAGACAGAAAGAACACTATAGAGCCAGACCTCCCCAGGATGCTGTGGAATGATTTGGTTCATCAGTTCTTACAGGCCAAACACTAGATCAACTTCACATCCATGATTCCATTGGCTGGCATTAAAAGCTCAAGTCTCCCTAGAGCTTTTCTGACCACAGAACAGGGCCTAAAAAATAAACCTAAATGCTTTATTACTAAAGGAAAAATGCAGAGAAAAGGAAAGCTACCAATCTCCCTTTTGTGAGGCTCATGTAGAAAGGAAAAGCATTTTTTTTCCACTAGAATTTTGTTTCCCCAGTTTTAACCATAAACATGTTAATAAATATAAGTTGCCTCAGGACACTTTTTAAAAAAACCCATTTACAAAGGTTAACAGCTGCATTACAATTTGAGTAAGGTTCATAAAAAACATTTTGATGTGCTGTGTACTTGTTTTATTCTTGAAAACAAATCAGCCACTGTTTTCTGCTCCTGATTGGAGCTTTATGTTTCCATAGAAGCCTTCTTTTCTTATTCTCATATTTTATTAAACAAACAAGTATTTTTACATTTTTGTTCTTTTTGTTTGGTAATAACTGTTCTAAAATTTTCAAACATTCACAAAATAAAGTTAACAGTATGAGAAGCCCACAAATACATCTCCTAAACCGAAAAATTTACCTATGTTTTGCCACATTTGCATCATCTGTCTCTTTCTACTCTTTTTTCTTCTTGAAGCATTTTAAAACAAATCCCAGACATCATGTTTTTTCAACCTACAGACTTCAATATGTATTTCTAAAACCTATGGGCATGGTCTTATATAACCATGGTGCTGGTACCACACTGAATCAAGTTCATACTAACCCTTGGTACCATCTAATGCCTGGTCCATAATAAAAATTTCTCCATTGTTTTCTTACTGATGAGTTGTTTAAAATAGGATCCAACTCAGGTCCTCAATTTCATACATGATGGTTATGAATATGAGCCTTTTGAATGCTGAAAGAGTGTCTCACCTGAGGGGTTCCGGTCCAGGCAAGTTCACTATGGATTCATTGAAACTTAAAAATGATAACGGAACACTGGGGTGAAAAGAGGCTCATACCAAGCTTTATTCTCAGGGTGGCAGGTCAGGGGCTAAAATCACGTCCACCACTGCATGCAGCAAGCCAGTCTCAGTCTCTGCCTCAGCTCCAGCTTCTACCTCAGGCTCAGTCCCTGCTCCCAGCCTCTGCTCTCTTGCTCTCCAGTCTCTGCTCTCTTCTCTATGCTCTGCTCTTAGCACTGGGGGAACTTGTTTTATAGCAATACCAGCAGTAATGGCTTATTGCCAATGGGTATGAGAAGCAAGTGCCTACACAGTAGGCTAAGTATTACCTCATCACTCATACACAATGGGTATCAGGTGAGTATCCTGGGCATGGAACTTTCATTTTCCCTACGAAGAGTATGTCTTGGTTTAATTTTATATTTATTTATGCTATTGATTTTTTTTTTAATGTCAGTTGATCTGAAGAATGTTCCATGTCATATTCAGTAGATTTTGTGTATCCCTTGACTGACTTTTTGGGTAGCTGATTTAATTTTCCATTTTTTTAGTAATTAATTGGTCTACTTACTTTACTGTGTTTATATTTTCTCTGATGACAGCTATTTAGCCTTAGGAACACTTCTGCCTAGAGCAGTCCCTTTAAAATACACTGTAGATGGTTTGTGGGAAGTAAATTCCCTCAATTTTTGCTTCTCTGGGAATTGTTTAATCTCTCCTTCAAATTTAAATGATAATCTTGCTGGGTAGAGTACTGTTGGTTTGAGGTCTTTCTGTTTCATTGTATTAAATATTTCCTGCCATTCCCTTTTGGCTTGTAAGGTTTCTGCTGAGAAGTCTGAGAGCCTGATGGGTTTTCCTTTGCAGGTGATCTTTTTTCTCTCTCTGGCTGCTTTTAATACTCTGTCCTGTCCTTGATCTTTGCCATTTTAATTATTATATGTCTTGGTGTTGTCCTCATTGGGTCCCTTATGTTGGGAGATTTGTGGACTTCATGGCCTGAGAGACTATTTCCTTCCCCAGATTGGGGAAGTTTTCAGCAATTATTTTTTCAAAGACACTTTCTATCCTTTTTCTCTCTCTTCTTCTTCTGGTACCCCTATAATGTGAATATTGTTCCGTTTGGATTGGTCACAAAGTTCTCTTAATATTCTTTCGTTCTTAGAGATCTTTTATTCTGTCTCTGCCTCTGCTTCTCTGTATTCCTGTTTTCCTATTTCTATCCCATTCACTGTCACCTCTACATCTTCTAGTCTGCTTTTAAATCCCTCCATTGTATATTTCATTTCAGATACTGTATTTTTCAAAGTGTCCAATCTTTCATGAATTCATCCCTTAGGTCTTGAATATTTTTTTGTAGCTTGGTGAGCATGATTATGATTTTTATTTTGAAATCTTTTTCAGGAAGATTGGTGATTTCAGTTTCACTGAGTCCTGTTTCTGGTGGTTAAGGGATTTTAGATTGAATGAGATTCTTCTGCCTTTTCATAATCCTATTGGATAATGAGAAATAATAGCTTTGCGTAGGCAGTGCCCTCTAGTACACAGAAGCTCTACTCTTCGGAGCTGTCTAGGACCTGGTGTGATGGCGGATGTTGCAGGCAATCTGCGCTGCTGCCTGCCAGAAGGAGAGAGCTCCCTCCTGCCTCCCGGCTGCAGTGGCAGTGCTTGCCTCCACTGTCAAGACTAGTTAGCCTAGCATGCAGGGAGCAGCCTCTGTTTTACACTCCAGCTCCCCTGGAGGGCTCCCCTCCAGCTGGCCTGGTGCGGTGGGGGGGCACCAGGTTTGTGAGCAGGTGACATCCAGGAGGAAGGAGCGGCAGGCTGTGTATCGTGGTGGTGGGCTTTGGGGCTTTGTTGCCAGTCAGGGGGTTGGAGCACCTGAAGCTCCTGAAAGTTCCCAACCTGCTGCACTGAGTGTGCTGGGAAGAATTTGTTCCCCTGTTCCTTCTCCTGAGCAGCAAGCTCTGTGTTATCCTTACCCTTTTAGCAGCTCTCTCACTGTTGGGAAGTCTTTCAAAGTGCCCACCTTTCTTTTGTCCCAGAGTAGCTGGTTGTGGGAACCTGTTCTCCACAAGCACCTGGTTTCTCAGTCTCTCCAAGTATTCTGCCTGTCTTGTTTTCAAACCCCTCTAAACTCCACAGCACCATGCAATGTAAATTTTTGCTCCTGGAGTAGATCTTCAGGGATGGGTACTTAGCAGTCCTGGGCTTCTACTCCCTCCCTGCTCTGTTTTTCTTACTCCCACTGATGAGCTGTGGTTGGGGGTTGGCTCAGGTCCTGCTGGATCGCAGCTTTATTACTTTGCCCTTTTCCGTGAGGTCTGCTCTTACTCCAGATGTAGGCCGGTTGTGGCAATCTTCTTTCTGGTCACTATTTTAGGATTAGTTGTATTTGCTGTATTTTCATATAATATGTGGTTTGGGGAGGAGATTTCTGCCTCACTTCCACACCGCCATCTTTTTCCATCTCCTTTCTTTCTTTTTATTCTTATTTCCTGTACATTGCAAGTAAGCACAAGAGACTGACATTCCATTAGAATTAGGTTTAACATGTTGGTAAGAGTATTTCATAGATGTTGCTGTATGTCTTATATTCATCACATCAAGAGACATAAAATACTTGACCATCTCCCTTCTGATGATGCTCATTTACCAGTGTGTTCAGGCTGGAATAGCTTCATCCTTCTGCTGTCCTTTTTTCCATGAGAATTTGTGCCCTTTGTGTTACTGCCCTTAATAATCATTGCCAGAATCAATGATTGCATTAGATGTTGCAAAATATTTTATTAATAAAAACATTCTTTCATATAATAAGGTGATTTGGGTGAGTTGAAACCTTTTTTATTATTATTAAGGTATCATTGATGTACACTCTTATGAAGGTTTCACATGAAAAACAATGTGGTTGCTACATTCACCTATATTATTGAGACCCACCTCCATACCCCACTACAGTCACTGTCCATCAGTGTAGTAAGATGCCACAGTCACTACTTGTCTTCTCTGTGCTACACTGTCTTCCCCATGATCCCCCCCACACCATGTGTACTAATCATAATACCCCTCAATCCCTTCTCCCTCCCTCACCATGAGCTCTCCTCCATCCCTCCCCTTTGGTAACCGCTAGTCCCTTCTTGGAGTCTGTGAGTCTGCTGCTGTTTTATTCCTTCATTTTTGCTTTGTTGTTATACTCTACAAATGAGGGACATTTGGTATTTGTCTTTCTCTGCCTGACTTATTTCACTGAGCATAATAACCTCTAGCTCTATCCATGTTGTTGCAAATGGTAGGATTTGTTTCTTTTTTATGGCTGAATAGTATTCCATTGTAAATATGTACCACATCTTCTTTATCCATTCATCTACTGTGGACACTTGGGTTGCTTCCATATCTTGCTACCGTAAATAGTGCTGCAATAAACATAGGGGTGCATATGTCTTTTTGAATCTGAGAAATTATATTCTTTGGGTAAATTCCTAGGAGTGGAATTCTCAGGTAAAATGGTATTTCTATTTTTAGTTTTTTGAGGAACCTCATAGTGCTTTCCACAATGGTGAAACTAGTTTACATTCCCACTAGCAGTGTAGGACATCCAGAACTATGTTGAATAAAAGCGGGGAGAGTGGGCATCCTTGTCTTGTTCCTGATCTTAAAGGAAAAGCTTTCAGCTTCTCGCTGCTAAGTATCATGTTAGCTGTGGGTTTGTCATATATGGCCTTTATTATGTTGAGGTACTTGCCCTCTACACCCATTTTGTTGAGAGTTTTTATCATGAATGGATGTTGAATTTTGTTGAATGCTTTTTCAGCATCTGTGGAGATGATCATGTGGTTTTGTCCTTTTTGTTGATGTGGTGGATGATGTTGATGGACTTTCAAATAAACTGAAATCTTATAGGAAAGGCATTTAATTATTAAATTTATATAGAAAGGATTTGGGCCTATTCTAATATAACCAATTAATTGGGAGAAGTGTGGTATTCTCTATTTGTTTCTCTCACACATCACTATGAGTTCACAGTTTTTTAAATAAGCAATGAGTTTGAGTCCATTTAAGTTATTCTTTTTAATAATAGTTCTTCTTAATGTTTAAATTGTGTCTCTTTGCATCTTTGGCCAGTGGGGCTCCCTGCATGTTGGACACTGTCATTCAGACATGACCTGTAAGTCTGTGATCATTTCCTTGCTTTCTGACACAAAAGATAACCCCTACTTACCAAGTGTTTATACTTCCCCAAATCTGGAAGCAGCCATTACCTCTGAAGCTCTGCTTCTACAATCTGGACACTAGATAAGCTCACTGTTCCTGAATTTTCTTTACTTTTAAACCTTCCCTGTTGTGAGAACTAAGAAATGTGTATTTGGGGAAAACAACAATGAATGTATTCTAATATGCCTAATTCAAATTTGAGGCTGTGGGGTTGTTTTTTTTTTTTGGTAACACATTATTAATTGTTTTACCTTTATTTTAGTGGTAGACTTTAAATTATAAAGTGTCATGGATGGGTTAAATTCTGCCTTGTCTTATATTAAAGATTCAACTTCTTTCTTTTCATTTGCATATTCTTGTTATCTTTGCCTATCTTTTTAACTTTTCTGAATCACTTTGTATTGAGTGTGTCTCTTGTATTCCATAAACAGTTGGATATGGGTTTGTTAGCATCTCTACATTTTTCTTTATTTTAACGAAGTTAAGAATAAATACATTTGTTGATAAACTACTAGAAATGCTTATTTCTGCACATACACACACTAAACATTTCACTACATGTCATTTTCATAAAGCTTTTTATTGGTATTATTTTGTTTTTTAGCATAGTCTGCCTTTTTGTTTTAGCAGTTTCTGTTAGAGCAATGTCTTTCTTTATATATTATCTTTAGTGCTGTCTTTTTTAGGTAATGTCTGTTAGCTAACTAAAAAAAAAAACAATAAAGAAGATTTTCTTCTCTCTTCCCCTACTTCTCTTCCCCTACTTGTCATTACTCAATTTTAATGACAAATATTACATGTCAGTTATCTTTGCACCCTTACAAATGATTAAACTTTTGCTATTTCATTTGTTTTGTAAGTTAATATCAATGAGACCATAATCTAGTTTGCATTTTCTCTCATCTCTTGTTTTCTTAATTATAGTACATCTGTGTTGTCAGAACATAGAACATTCACAAACTATTTTACTGCCCTCATGTTCTTTATTTATTCTTATTTGAAAGCTCACTCCTGGACTTTACACCACAGTTTGTCCAGTTGTTCTTGGGTATCTGAAGCTTGTTCTCTAATGTTTTTCTTTAGGGAGGTTTCATGGGACTAAGATTCTTTAAGTGGTCAGAAGAAGATCTGTGGAGACTAAGAAACTATACTCTTCTAGGAAGAACTAGAACATGCATATGTTAGGTGCCAATCACATGTCAGGACCATGTGCCAAACAATTCAAAGGTAATTAAACTAAGGTAATTACGTTCAAGAAGTTCACAGCAATTATAATACAACAGTACAACATGGCATTAAAATCTCAGAGTTTTGTTAGGCATTATCTTGTTCAGGTAACTTTTTACCTGTATTTCTGAACACCATATTTCAGCTCCTTTCAGATCAATCTGTTCCTTGGCATCCAGGCTACCCTGTGGCCTACCATAGGAGTTGAACTAACATGCATAGGGACTGATATCAGGCTAGAGAAAATGTTTTGTCGGTATAATTAACTACTAAACCATAGTAAACTATTTGGAAAAAAAAGCCCAAATTCATCCTTGGTCTTTCTCCCATTCTCTAACTCAGCTACCTCTTTTTCACAGTTACCCAGGGGCACAAGGCTTTGTGCTCTTTCCTAGAGCACACACCATGCTCTCAAACTTTCTTAGCATGTTAACCTCCCTCCATCATCAAAGTTGTCTTAAACTTTGCTTCATTTATGCAGGACACTGCTCTCATCTAACCCGTTGTACTAATTCATGGATAGATAATAAAATTTAATTTCTTATGCTAACTCCAATACTGACTGTCTGAAAAGACTATGTTGCAAAATCTAAGGCAACATCCAGTCTCAGTAGGACTATTGTGATTAAGGATATTTGAAGGAATGACAGGTGGAGACTCTGGTATTTGCAATCTCTAACTCATGATGATACTATGTTATTTTACATAACCTTCCCACTTACATTGCAAGCCCTTTTAATATTAGGGGCTCATTATGTACCTTAACTGTTAATCATATGGCAACAAGGAAATCAAGAAGGATGTCCATACAGACACTCCCATTTGTTGAAGATGTTTAGGGAGTAAACATTTTTGGTTGACTAAAAGAATGGCCATTATTAGGATACCAAAGATGTCATTTATTCACTTAACGACTAATTAAATGTCTTGAGTTAGGTTCTGGGTATTCAGAGATAAAAAGCATATTTATTTTATAGCTTAATTTTAATGATGGAAACAAATTAATAAACAAATTCAACATAATTATTCATAAGAGGTTTACACAGTTGCTTTGGCAGCACTGAGAACTCTAGTTCAGAAGGGAGGATCAGAGAAGTATTCCTACCAGCTGAGTCTACAAATAGGAGTTAGCAAAACACAGGGTTTTGGTAAGGGGATATTTTTTCAAGAACAGAGAAGGACACATTTGGTGAAGACACCAAACTAGGAAACAATATGATGTTCTTGTTGAACTAGTTGTTTACTGAAGTGTGGATACAGTGTGTAAGTAGATGTGTAGAGAACTGAGACTAGAGAGGCAGGCAGAGACCAGCTATTATGTGCCAACTCCAGGATTTTTTTTTTTTTACTGTATTAAGCAGACTATTGGGCCCCCAAAATATTTAAACAGGGAATGCAATGACTTTATTTAGAGATTTCTGTGATAAAATATGATGGTAAAACTATTGAACATAACATTAATTCATTCATTCATTTACTAACAATTGTTAAGCATCGACTATGTCTTGAGCACTATGCTTGTACTAAGGATTCAATGGGTAGCAATAACAGACACAATCCTTCCTGCCCTCATGGATCTAAGGCCAACTTGTCATTTGTGCTTTAAATCTCATCTTCCAACATATTCTAGACCACCTTCACCAGGATTGTTGGACTGGGTTACTCCGTTTGGCTTACAGACATTTAAAAAAATATCTGTATTTTAAAAACTAAAAAAAAAATACAAAAAAAACAACAAAAGACAATTCTCCCTTTATAGTGATACCTAGCTGTAGGAGAGTACAGGAAATGAGCTACTTTTTTTGGTGGCCATGTACCCACTAAAAATTGGAGCTCTATTACTAAGAAGGGAGAACAGGTATTGGATGATTAACCAGTACTCTGCCTCACTGTTTAAGTGACTCTTCCTCGAAAGGGCTTTTATTGATCATTCCATATAAGGTATCCCTGTGTTTATTACCTTATTTATCTTATATACCTTCATAATACCTTACTACCTGAATGTATCATACCTATCTATGTCTATCTAGCCTTCCATTACTTATCTAACCATCCATGTATTCATCTACGTGAAATCTGTTCATATATTTATTGTCTGTCTTTTCCTTTAGGTCTAAAAACTAGGAAACTAGGGACACATACGTCTATTGAATCACTGTATTCCCAGTACTTAGAAAAATGCCTAGTATTTAATAGACACTCAATATACATATGCTGAAAAGTTTCCTGTGGGAAGTGAAAGATGAGGTTATCTGCTGGACACAAGTGTATATGTATGCATAGTTGGATGGTTTCAGTGGGGATAGCAGAATTTTAGGAAAATTGGTAATATTTAAAATGGTTTTGGAGAAAATGAGGAATGGTAAGTTCTGAGTGTGGTGATGATTTGAGAGTGGTGATGATGTGTTTTATGACTCAAATTAATTTTGTTAAATGACTTTCACCAGCAGTGTTTGGTTACTAGGATTCAGGCACGAGAAATGATCAACAGAGTTTATCCAGCATATTGGTCAAAGTGTTATTGAAATGATGGGCAATTTAAGTCATTCTGGTCATTATATAGAAGGAAAATGGTTATAATAAATGTTTTGGGTGAAAACAGAGGAAAAAAGTGAGTTAGAAGAGAATAATAATACTGAAAATTTATAGTGTCCTTTCTGGTAGAAAGCAATAGTGCTTTTAAATATATATATATATGTAATCTCATTTAATTTTCATGAGGATATCAGTAAAAATAACCTGTGAAGCTAGCAGAGCAGCTGTTACTGTCCTTATCTTGCAAATGAGGATGTTACAACTTAAAGATTCTAATGGCTTTCCCAGATATATAAACGGAAATAGAGGAAAAAGCAGAATAGGAATCCAAGTCTAATGCTTTAAAAGGGAAAGAGGAGAAATCCTGATGTCCTCTCTATCACTTAGCATGGGAGCATATCAGGAAATACTAGGTTTCACTGTATTTATATTGACTCAAAGGAAGAAATGCATAGATACATTTTTTGGTGCATGGGGAAAGAAGTAACATTGGCTGACCTCAAGCTACTTACATTAATGAAAGCATAAATTTAGGTGAAGTAGTGTTCTGACTTTCACATGAATAATGGATGTAAAAATGAATTCATTAAAGTAATAACATTTCATTTTGGAAAATGAGAGGTGCACCTCAGTGTGGTATGAGTATCAACTTTAGGTAGTAAGCTGTGGAAGAACAAGCATGGGATTTGCAACACACAAATTAGAATCCTATCCTAGCCTTCTCTGAAAATTAGTTTTGTCATTCACAATATAGGAACGATAATGACTTCTTCAGAGTGGGGTTATGAGCACTCACGTCAGGAATTAAATGCCCCTGCCTGAAAATGACACACGTCTGATTAGAGTTCACAAATTATAGCAGTCATATGGCCATGCCTAAGTTAAAGGGGAAGAGGAAGTAAAATCCCCATGTGACTTAAAAGGAGGTAAGCAGTATAGGTGAGCAGCCCTCATGTACACCATACTGACTTAAAAATGAGCAGATAAAAAAGTAAAATAATGATAGACAATGCAACAGCACTTTCCAAGACATATTTTCCAGAATTTAGTCAAAAAGGATGTCAGTAGATATTCTCAGAATAAAGAGATTCCTTAGTCAAATGAATTTGGCAAACATTGGAGTATTTGAAGATCAAGGTTTTTCTACTGTAGAATTTCACACAACTCCAGCATGCTAAAGTACATAATGAATTTTCAAAGTGGGAGGTGGAAACTGTAGTGGGTGGGATTTTTCAATCGTATTAACTCCTAGAATCTTTTTGTTTGTTTGTTTGCTTGTTTGCTTTCTAAATATCATTGTTTGAGATTGTGCTGTGAACACCATTTCACACTTTGAGAAGTGAAGACACACTAGAATTATCTGGAGGCTCATGAGAAGGAAGTTTTTTGAGACTGGATGAAAATACAAAAGTTTTAAAGTTCTCAGGGTGATTATCTATCTATAAAAGCAAAGTAAGTAGAAATCTCAGCCCTTATGAGCTCCATTGAGAGCAGAGTACAAGGTTTAGAAATAAAGTAACTACTTGAAAGATGCCCACTGAGATACTTTCCAAGAAGAAACTGAGGTCACTGAAAGCAGATTGCTGTATGGACTGAGGTTTTCATCATAACATAGCTGAGGCCAGGTTGGCCTGATGATTGCTCTCCTTTATTCTATTAATATTACATTGTTAGTGGTATTGATAAATATTTCACTCTAAATGCTGTGTCATAGATCTGACCTCATAAAAGTGTGAATGGAACTAAGAAAGTAGTGACTGAGAAGTGGTGTCTCTTTATGGATTTGTACATGGTAGGAAAATGACAAGGGGGAATTTTGTGCTGCCCCTGACAAGGAGGTAGTTTATTGACTTCCTTCAAGAAAGATGCAAATGTCTTCTATTCAGGGTTTTGAGGCAAAAAGCAGTAACAACAGTTTAAAAGCTGACCCTATGGCATCAATAGATGAATGACTAAACACACACTGGCTTCACAGTAATAGAGCATGTCTCAATCTGAAAGTAAGAGGTATTTCTGGATGAAGTTTTCTTATACTTGGATGATATCTATAGTTTTGTTTCTTTTCTTTTACAGCATAACTTTGGAAAGCACATGTCTTTAAAAATATGTTACAGGTAAAGTTCAAACTGTAGCACGGTTAAGTATTAACTAATTGGATTTAAATGAGCTATTTCCAAATTACTTGGATTTACCAATTATTAAGTCTGTGCTTTTAAAATCAGAAATTACATATTTATCCAGATAATTTGGACAAATAATACCTGGTTAATATGATTTTATGAGAGTATTTTGAATGATGCTTCCCTCAGTAGTGATAAAATGTATTTTGATCATCTAGCTTGATAATTATTTGGAGTAATGTGGTCTTTTTCTTTTAATATATATATTTTTCACTTTAAGTAATGGGAACACTTCGGAGAAGATGGTGGTGTGAGCAGGGCGGCGGAAATCTCCTCCGAAAAACATATATATTTATGAAAATACAACAAATACAACTATTCCTAAAAGAGAGACCAGCAGATACAGGATAGCACCAAGCCTGCAGCTACACCTGAGAGGACTCGGCACCTAGTGAAGTGGGTAAGATACGGAACCGCGACCCAGAGCACTCCCCCACCCAAGCGCACCAGCGGGAGGAGAGGATTCAGAGCGGGGAGGGAGTGGAGGTAAAGGCCAGGAAATAACGAGCCCTGGTGATCTGTGCAGGGAACACTGACACACATTGTTCAGTGTACTGGAGATTGGAGAGACAGAGGGTGCAGGATCTGAGCTGAGTAATGCACCCGGGTCCTCTCAGCCGGCTCCCCGGGACAAAGGAAAAGTGTGTGCTTTTTCAGTGGTCTTAAAGAGACAGGGGCCCAATGGAAGAGCAGATTCGTCCCAGCACACTCAGCCCAGCAGGCTGGGAGTCCTGGGTAATTTCGGACCGCTTGGCTGGGGACTGGGAAAAAGAAACCACACTGAGACTCCCAATAGAGATCAGCAGCCTCCCATTCGTTCCCACCCTGGCCAGAGCTACAAAGGGCGCTGCGGAGCAGCATGGCCATGGCTGCGGAATAGTGGAGCAGCAGTGCGACCTACAGCATCCTCACAAAATCTACTCCCGGCCAGCGTTCATTTTTTTTTTTCTTTTCCTTCTTTTCTTTCTTTCTTTCTTTTACTCTTTTCTTTCTTTCTTTCTTTCTTTTCCCTCTTTTCTTTCGTTTTTTTTCTTTTTAAAAGTCTCAAAGAGCAAGGTGATATACATGGCACCTATCAGGGACCACTTCTATTGCCACGAAAACAGAGGAATACGGTACAAACAAAGCTTACCCAAACCCAGACAACACCAGAGAGGGAGCCTGATGGGATAGAAACGCACCATCTTTCTGAAAAAGAATTCAGAATAAAAGTCATAAAAGTTATAACCATACTGGTGGATCTACACAGAAATATGCAAGAGCTAAGGGAGAAGGTGAGGGAAGTGAGGGAAGACAATGGAGAAATGAGACAAGCGATCGACAGGCTTAGCAGCACACTGGACGAGATGCAAGAGACTGTTAATGGAATAGAAATCAGAGAACAGGAATACAGCGAAGCAGAGGCAGAGGGAGACAAAAGGATCTCTAGGAATGAAAGAATATTAAGAGAACTGTGTGACCAATCCAAACAGAACAATATTCGCATTATACGAGTACCAGAGGAAGAAGAGAGAGAAAAAGGGATAGAAAGTGTCTTTGAAGAAATAATTGCTGAAAACTTCATGCTGGGAAAGGAAATAGTCTCACAGTCCACGGAAGCCCACAGATCTCCCAAAGCAAGGGACCCAAGGAAGACAACACCAAGACACATAATAATTAAGATGGCAAAGATCAAAGATAAGGACAGATATTAAAGGCAGCTAGAGAGAGAAAAAAGATCACCTACAAAGGAAAACCCATCAGACTATCATCAGACTTCTCAACAGAAACCTTACAGACCAGAAGAGAATGGCACGATATATTTAACGTAATGAAACAGAAGGGCCTCGAACCAAGAATTTGTATCCGGCATGATTATCATTTAAATATGACGAAGGGATTAAACAATTTCCAGACAAGCAAAAGCTGAGAGAGCTTGCCTCCCATAAACCACCTCTACAGGATATCTTAAAGGGATTGCTTTAGGGAGAAGCACTCCTAAGGCTAAAAAGATGTCACCAGAGAAAATAAAATCGTAGCAAAGAAAGTAGACCATCCAAATATTAATTAAAGGCAAAGAATAAAACACCTAGTATATAAAGAATGGAGGAGGAAAAATAAGAAGGGAGAGAAAGAAACATCAGACTGTGTTTACAATAACTTAACAAGAAAGTTAAGTTAGATTGTTAGATAGGAAAGAAGCAAACCTTGAACCTTTGGTAACCACGAATCTAAAGCCAGCAATGGCAATAAGTACATATCTATTGATAATCACCCTAAATGTAAATGAACTGAATGCACCAATCAAAAGACACAGGGTAACTGAATGGATAAAAAAGCAAGACCCATCTATATGCTGCTTACAAGAGACTCTCCTCAAACCCAAAGATATACACAGACTACAAGTGAAGGGATGGAAAAAGATATTTCATGCAAACAACAAGGAGAAAAAAGCAGGTGTTGAAGTACTTGAATCAGACAAAATAGACTTCAAAATGAAGAAAGTAGCAAGAGATAAAGAAGGACATTACATAATGATAAAGCGGTCAGTCCAACAAGAAGATACAACCAGTATAAACATATATGCACCCAACACAGGAGCACCGGAATATGTGCAACAAATACTAACAGAATTAAAGGAGGAAACAGAAAGCAATGCATTCATTTTAGGTGACTTCAACGCACCACTCATTCTAAAGGACAGATCAACCAGACAGAAAATAAGTAAAGACACAGGGGCCCTGAAAAACACACTAGACCAGATGGACCTAACAGACATGTACAGAACTCTACACCCAAAAGCAACAGGATACACATTCTTCTCAAGTGCACATGGAACATTTTCCAGAATAGACCACATACTAGGCCACAAAAAGAACCTCAGTAAAGTAAAAATATTGAAATTCTACCAACCAACTTCTCACATCACAAAGGTATAAAACTAGAAATAAATTTTAGAAAGAAAACAAAAAGGCTCACAAATACATGGAGACTTAGCAACATTCTCCTAATTAATCAATGGGTTAATGACCAAATCAAGACAGAAACCAAAGAATATATGGAGACCAAGGACAACAACAACACAAAGCCACAACTTCTGTGGGACACAGCAAAGCAGTTCTAAGAGGAAATTATACTGCATTCCAGGCATATTAAAAGAAGGAAGAACATTCCCAAATGAATAGTCTAAAGACAAAATTACTGAAATTGGAAAAAGAGGAACAAATGAGGGCCAAAGTTACCAGAAGAAGGGACATATTAAAGATCAGAGAAGAAATAAATAAAATTGAGAACAATAAAACAATAGAAAAAATCAATAAAACCAAGAGCTGTTTTTTTGAAGAAATAAACAAAATAGATAAACCCCTACCCAGACTCATTAAGAGAAAAAGAGAATCTACACACATAAACAGAATCATAAATGAGAAAGGAAAATCACGATGGACCCCATAGAAATACAAAGAATTATAAGAGAATACTATGAGAATCTATATGTTCACAAGCTGGAAAACATAGAATGGACAGCTTCTTAGAAAAATACAGCCTTCCATGACTGACCAAACAAGAAACAGAAAAACTAAATAGACCAATCACCAGCAATGAAATTAAATAGGTAATCAAAAAACTACCCAAGAACAAAACTCCCGGGCCTGATGGATTCACCGCTGAATTCTACCAAACATATAGAGAAGAAATAACACCCATTCTCCTTAAAGTTTTCCAAAAAATAGAAGAGGAGGGAATACTTCCAAACTCATTCTATGAAGCCAGCATCACTCTAACACCAAAACCTGGCAAAGACCTCACCGAAAAAGAAAATTACAGACCAATATCCCTGATGAACATAGATGCAAAAATACTCAACAAAATATTAGCAAACCGAATTCAAAAATACAGCAAGAGGATCATACACCATGATCAAGTGGGATTCATCCCAGGGATGCAAGGATGGTACAACATTCGAAAATCCATCAGCATCATCCACCACATCAACAAAAAGAAGAACAAAAACCACATGATCATCTCCGTAGATGCTGAAAAAGCATTTGACTAAATTCAACATCCATTCATGATAAAAAAACTGAACAAAATGGGTATAGAGGGCAAGTACCTCAACATATTAAAGGCCATATATGACAAACCCACAGCTAACATAATACTTAACAGCGAGAAGCTGAAAGCTTTTCATCTAAGATCGGTAACAAAACAGGGATGCCCCCTCTCTCCACTGTTATTCAACATAGTACTGGAAGCCCTAGCCATGGCAATCAGCCAAAACAAAGAAATACAAGGCATCCAGATTGGTTAAGAAGTCAAATTGTCACTATTTGCAGATGACATGATATTGTACATAAAAAACCCGAAAGATTCCACTCCAAAACTACTAGAACTAATATCTGAATTCAGCAAAGTTGCAGGATACAAAATTAACACACAGAAATCTGTTGCTTTCCTATACACTAACGATAAACAAACAGAAAGAGAAATCAGGAAAACAATTCCATTCACAATTGCATCAAAAAGAATAAAATACCTAGGAATAAACCTAAGACGGAAGTGAAAGACCTATACTCTTAAAACTACAAAACACGCCTAAGAGAAATTAAAGAGGACACTAACAAATGGAAATGCATCCCATGCTCTTGGCTAGGAAGAATAAATATTGTCAAAATGGCTATACTACCTAAAGCAATCTACAGATTCAATCCCTATAAAATACCAACAGCATTCTTCAATGAACTGGAACAAATAATTCTAAAATTCATATGGAACCACAAAAGACGGAAGTGAAAGACCTATACTCTTAAAACTACAAAACACGCCTAAGAGAAATTAAAGAGGACACTAACAAATGGAAATGCGTCCCATGCTCTTGGCTAGGAAGAATAAATATTGTCACAATGGCTATACTACCTAAAGCAATCTACAGATTCAATCCCTATAAAATACCAACAGCTTTCTTCAATGAACTGGAACAAATAATTCTAAAATTCATATGGAACCACAAAAGACCCCGAATAGCCAAAGCAATCCTGAGAGAAAGGGGTAAAACAGGGGGAATTATGCTCCCTGACTTCAAGCTCTACTACAAAGCCACAGTAATCAAGACAACTTGGTATTGGCACAAAAACAGACCCACAGACCAGTGGAACAGAATAGAAAATCCAAACATTAACCCAAACATATACAGTCAATTAATATTTGATAAAGGAGCCTTGGATATACAATGGGGAGATGACAGCCTCTTCAGCAGCTGGTGTTGGAAAAACTGGACAGCTACATGTAAGAGAATGAAACTGGACTACAGTCTAACTCCATGTACAAAGGTAGACTCAAGTTGGATCAAAGACCTGAATGTAAGTCATGAAAACATAAAGCTCTTAGAAAAAAACATAGGCAAAAATCTCTTGGACATAAACATGAGCGACTTCTTAATGCACATATCTCCCCGGGCAAGGGAAACAAAAGCAAAAATGAACAAGTGGGACTATATCAAGCTGAAAAGCTTCTGTACAGCAAAGGACACCATCAGTAGAACAAAAAGACATCCTACAGTATGGGAGAATATATTCATAAATGACGTATCCGATAAGGGGTTGACATCCAAAATATATAAAGAACTCACGCACCTTAACAAACAAAAAGCAAATAATCCAATTAAGAAATGGTCACAGGACATGAATAGACACTTCTCTAAAGAAGAAATTCAGACGGCCAACAGGCACATGAAAAGATGCTCCACATCGCTAATCATCAGAGAAATGCAGATTAAAACCACAATGAGATATCACACCAGTGAGGATGGCCAACATCCAAAACACAAACAACAACAAATGTTGCCAAGGATGTGGAGAAAAGGGAACCCTCCTACACTGCTGGTGGGAATGCTAATTAGTTCAACCATTGTGGAAAGAAATATGGAGGTTCCTCAAAAAACTCAAAATAGAAATACCATTTGACCCAGGAATTCCACTCCTAGGAATTTACCCTAAGAATACAGCAGCCCAGTTTGAAAAAGATAGATGCACCCCTATGTTTATCGCCGCACTATTTACAATAGCCAAGAAATGGAAGCAACCTAAGTGTCCATCAGTAGATGAATGCATAAAGAAGAAGTGGTACATATACACAATGGAATATTATTCAGCCATTAGAAGAAAACATATCCTACCATTTTCAACAACATGGATGGTGCTAGAGGGTATTATGTTCTGTGAAATAAGCCAAGCCGAAAAAGACAAGTATGACATGATTTCACTCATATGTGGAATATAAGAACAAAGAAAAAAACTGAAGGAACAAAACATCAGCAGACTCACAGAACCCAAGAACGGACTAATAGTTACCAAAGGGAACGGGACTGGGGAAGATGGGTGGGAAGGGGGGGATAAGAGGGAAAAAGGGGCATTATGATTGCAGATGTAATGTTGGGGGGCATGGGGAGGGCTGTACAACTATGGGATGTGAAAAATTTCCAGGGATGTGTTGTTTTAATTTGGATGATTTTTCGGATACTATTCAAGATCAAATAGACAACATTCATCATGGTAATGATAAGTTTTCACAAATGCCTGGATTGTTAAATTGGTTTTCTTTTTTTCATTGGATATGGCCTATAATTGTTGGTCTAATACTGTTATGCATTTGTATTCCTGTTCTCCTAGTGTGTGTGCGGAAGGCAGTTGTTGGTCTTTTAAAGCCAATACAAGCATGTGCTACTTCTCAAGATTTAACTTCAAGAAATAAGTGATTCCTTTTAAACAACTTTGTGAAATCATATACTGATTCCCCACCTGCATTTGCTGCAAGAAAATAATCATGTATATTGTGATTTTATCCAGAATTATAGCTGCTGGCTGTCCTCTCCTTCGTATTTTATCTCCCTGTTTGGTCCCAGGAGATGGCTGGTTGGCCAGAGACGGGTAAGATTCCTCATGGGAGGAACAACCTAAGACAGGCACAGTCGCAAGGGACCTCAGGTGAGCAACGTGGGGGCCGCCTGAGTTGAGGCATAGAACCTCACCCTTCCAGATGAGAGAGACATTGCCTGTGACAAGCTATGTCACAGGCCGAGCCCAGCTAATCATTATTCTGGTACCTTCCACAAATATATGCATATGCATTTGTGTCAATTAAAACAAAAAAGGGAGAAATGTGGGATTCACTTTTAATTTAAGTATAAAAATCACATGAATAATCATAGTTGACTTGATTGATTATAGTAACTGAATTAGTTTCTCTGATATGACTGCCTTTGCATTGTTCACCTTGTGAGAACTTGTTCACTATGTTCCTTGCATTGTTCACCTCTGGGAGTTTGTTCACTGTATTGGAACTTGTTCATTGCATGGTGAGCAATAATGTCTTGTGTATTGAAAAGTTGTTAAGAGAAAAAAACCTCAAAAGTTCACATGGCAAGAAAAAATAATTTGTAACTATGTATGTTGAAGGATGTTAACTAAACTTATGTGATAATCATTTCACAATAAAAAAAAATTTGCAAAACAAACAAACAAAAAAAATGGATCAAAGACCTGAATGTAAGTGATGAAACCATAAAACTCTTAGAAAAAAACATAGGCAAAAATCTCTTGGACATAAACATGAGCGACTTCTTCATGAACATATCTCCCCGGGCAAGGGAAACAAAAGCAACAATGAACAAGTGGGACTATAACAAGCTGAAAAGCTTCTGTGCAGCAAAGGACACCATCAGTAGAACAAAAAGACATCCTACAGTATGGGAGAAGATATTCATAAATGACATATCCGATAAGGGGTTGACATCAAAAATATATAAAGAACTCATGCACCTCAACAAACAAAAAGCAAATAATCCAATTAAGAAATGGGCAGAGGACATGAACAGACACTTCTCCAAAGAAGAAATTCAGATGGCCAACAGACACATGAAAAGATGTTCCATATTGCTAATCATCAGAGAAATGCAAATTAAAACCACAATGAGATATCACCTCTGTGGGATTCACTTATAATTTAAGTATAAAAATCATATGAATAATCATAGTTGACTTGATTGATTATAGTAACTGAATTAGTTTCTCTGATATGACTGCCCTTGCATCGTTCACCTTGTGAGAACTTGCTTACTATGTTCCTTGCATTGTTCACCTTGTGGGAGCTTGCTCACTGTATTGGAGCTTGCTCGTTATGCTCCAAAAGATTGGAGACTGTTGAGAATTAAGCTTAGAGTTGATTAATGATAGTGTATTGAGTTCCCTATGCAGAATTCTATTGTTCTTAGCAACCATTTGATCAATAAATGTGAGAGGTGCTCTCTCAACATCACTCTTGAGCTGTTATGCCTTGAGTCCCCTGGCTGTCCTTTCAGGTCTTCGATATCTCATCATGTCGCCTCCTCAATCTGCGATTCAGAGGCAAGGAGGGAGCCGACAAGTGGCACCCGAAACGGGACCCTTGAAACTCAGAGCGGGGAACCTCTGAAGATCATCGATCCGAGGATCAATGCCTGATTTGGCTACCCAGGAAAAGAATTAAGATACGATATGAAGAAGAACTCCCAATATCTGGATCCTCCAGAAGAGCTGCTCCAGAGGATAGTCACCAACAAACTTCACCAATAGAATGAAGCCTCCTGGGTAGCACTTTTGTTTTTAATGATGGTATTTATACACACACCCACTGCACAAGCTTGCACTATTACAACTAGTGTGAGCAGTACTCCATATTTAGGCCGAGGAGTAGTCCCTCAGTGTATATCCACTTGTTCTACTCCAGTATGTCCTGTAGTATGGAAAAACAATGGTGAAGAAATATATAGGCAAACTTCTGGAGGAAAACTTTGATGGTATAATGCTACTGATCAATCCAAAAGGGAAAATAATCGATACGATATATATTAAAAAGTTTTGACTCGAGAAGGTATTGGAAATTATACCTGTGAAAAATTTCAAAAAGGATCTCCTGATATATTATATAAAAGTAGTTTTGTGTATTTAAATATATTATTAGCTCCAGAACGTAAATTCTCTTCACCTAACCTATGGCTGCAACTTGCAAGCCAAGGTTGAATAAGTCATCCTTTTGTGTAACAGGAGATTCTTCCATTAGTAGATTATTAACAAAAAATTTAATAGGAATAGGACTTCCTCCCCCAGTGTTTACTAAGATATCGAGAATAAACATTACCCATTCTCCTAGAATTCTTGTATGTGCTATTCAATTAAATCTTCCTGTTAGTACTACCATAATTTCTGATTGTATATGCATTAATTGTACTCATGTACCTTCTTATTGTAATTCTACTGTTCATGTAAAATGGCCATATGGATATAGACTTCCAAATGGCTGGGTATTTTTATGTGATAACAAAACGTATTAAGCCCTTTCTTCCCATTATCAAGGCGTCTGTGGTGTGGGACGCATTCTTCCAGCTTTAATAGATCATCCTGGACATACACATGGAAAGTCTTTTTGAGCTTTACCGTCTAGCTGTGACGACAATGTGAAGCTATTAGATCCCGCTGCTGTTGCAGTTGCTGCTGCATTTCTTTTGCCAGTTCCTGAACTTGTTACTGAGATGCAAAATTAAATACCTAAATTAGCCTGTGTGTATAGTAAAACTACAAATTTGACTGCTTCTATATTATCTGAACTGAACCAAGAATTAGGAGAAGTACGGATTGCTGTACTTCAAGATCGTGCTACCATAGATTATTTACTGTTGAAAGAATATATGGGATGTGAACAATTTCCAGGGATGTGTTGTTTTAATTTGTCTGATTTTTCTCATACTATTCAAGATCAAATACACAACATTCACCACGTATTGATAAGTTTTCACAAATGCCTGGATTGTCAAATTGGTTTTCCTGGTTTCATTGGATATGGCCTATAATTATAGGTCTAATACTGTTATGCATTTGTATTCCTGTTCTCCTAGTGTGTGGAATGCAGTTGTTGGTCTTTTAAAGCCAATACAAGCATATCCTACTTTTCAAGAATTAACTTCAAGAAATAAGTGATTCCTTTTAAACAACTTTGTGAAATCATATACTGATTCCCCACCTGCATTTGCTGCAAGAAAATAATCATGTATATTGTGATTTTATCCAGAATTATAGCTGCTGGCTGTCTTCTCTTTCATATTTTATCCACCTGTTTAGTCCCAGGAGATGGCTGGCTAGCCAGAGACGGGTAAGATTCCTCATGGGAGGAACAACCTAAGACAGGCACAGTAGCAAGGGACCTCAGGTGTGCAACGTGGGGGCCAACTGAGGTGAGGCATAGAACCTCACCCCCCCCCAGATGAGATAGACATTGCCTGTGACAGGTTATGTCACAGGCCGAGCCCAGCTAATCATTATTCTGATACCTTCCACAAATATATGCATATGTATTTGTGTCAATTAAAACAAAAAAGGGGGAAATGTGGGATTCACTTATAATTTAAGTATAAAAATCATATGAATAATCATAGTTGACTTGATTGATTATAGTAACTGAATTAGTTTCTCTGATATGACTGCCCTTGCATTGTTCACCTTGTGAGAACTTGCTCACTATGTTCCTTGCATTGTTCACCTGTGGGAGCTTGTTCACTGTATTGGAACTTGTTCGTTATGCTCCAAAAGATTGGAGACTGTTGAGAATTAAGCTTAGAGTTGATTAATGATAGTGTATTGAGTTCCCTATGCAGAATTCTACTGTTGTTAGCAACCATTTGATCAATAAATGTGAGAGGTGCTCTCTCAGCATCACTCTTGAGCTGTTACGCCTTGAGTCCCCTGGCTGGTCCTTTCAGGTCTTCGATATCTCATTGTGTCGCCTCCTCAATCTGCGGGTCAGAGGCAGAGACGGGGCCGACACACCTCACACCAGTGAGGATGGCCAACATCCAAAACACAAACAACAACAAATGTTGGCGAGGATGTGGAGAAAAGGGAACCCTCCTACACTGCCGGTGGGAATGCAAATTAGTTCAACCATTGTGGAAAGCAGTATGGAGGTTCCTCAAAAAACTCAAAATAGAAATACCATCTGACCCAGGAATCCCACTCCCAGGAATTTACCCTAAGAATGCAGCAGCCCAGTTTGAAAAAGACAGATGCACCCCTATGTTTATCGCAGCACTATTTACAATAGCCAAGAAATGGAAACAACCTAAGTGTCCATCAGTAGATGAATGTATAAAGAAGATGTGGTACATACACACAATGGAATATTATTCAGCCATAAGAAGAAAACAAATCCTACCATTTGCAACAACTTGGATGGTGCTAGAGGGTATTATACTCAGTGAAATAAGCCAAGCGGAAAAAGACAAGTATCAAATGATTTCACTCATATGTGGATTATAAGAACAAAGAAAAAAATACTGAAGGGACAAAACAGCAGCAGACTCACAGAACCCAAGAATAGACTAATAGTTACCAAAGGGAAAGGAACTGAGGAGGATGGGTTGGAAGGGAGGGGCAAGGGGGAAAAAGGGGTTGTACGACAAGTAGATGTAATGTTGGGGGGGTGTGGGGAGGGCTGTACAACTTAGAGAAGACAAGTAGTGATTCTATAGCATCTCACTACACTTATGGACAGTGACCGTAATGGGGTTGGTAGTGGGGACCTGATGAAGGAAGTATTTTAACAGCCATAATATTGCACATGTAATTGTGGATTAAGGATACGAAAATAAAATAAATAAATAAATAAATAAAAAAGTAATGGGAACATATTTTCTCAAATTCCTAAAGCTGTGATAAACTTTTCTGTGCTGAACTTTTTGCACAGAGATTAAAATAGTTGCCCTAGAACTCAAAACATGACTTCATATACAATTTTTTTTGGAAATCAGATAACTGTTTAACTTTGCATTTCAAAGCCATTTATTAATTTTATTTTGTTATTGTTGTCCTATGGTTGAATCATACTTAGCAATATTCCTTAACTTACACACAATATTTAATTAGTAATGCTCGGTATTTCTGGACAATGTTTTTTATTTGGGAATGTGAGGAAGATACTTGTTTTCTCCTTTATTAGACTTCTTATAGGTAGGCACTTACTTGAGTTACACTTTTTATTTAAGACCACAGATATGGAAATTATATAAATCTAAGAGGCAGTAACAAATTTATGAAGCATAGATGTTTAGAATAATTTGAAATATTCAAAATCCAATATTTGATTTTTTTAAAAAGATTACTACAATTATTTCTGAGTGTTCGGATTTCACAGTTCCAATTTTAATAGTAAGCCTGAAACACTGACCAATTTATATAAATAAGTTGCAATTATAGTCTGGGTGTGATCTGCAATAGTCAGGGTTTCTATTAATTGCTACATGAAATACTCCTAATTCTTAACTGGTACAAAGCTCATTTTCTCTTTATTTCCCATGTCCCCAGCTTTTAATGACTTTTGATAAGTCCACTCTCTGGTTTCTAATTATATTTACCATTTTGCCTATAATGATAGCTATGCCCATTATACAAACTAAAATAGCTCTCATGTTATCATTGGATATTCTGTTAGTTTTAACAAAAGCATGAGAACCAGTTGAATATACTACTGTAAACTAAATCATGACAAAAACTTTAACAAATTCATTTTAAGAACTGATAATAACTATTTAGGTTATTTGGTACCAATCCTTCCTGAAATAAGATTTAAGCTTAAAGTAATTTCATTGGAAATTGTTTTATAGGTGCTCTTTTTCCATAATTAGTAGAATAAATGTGTTAATACATTGTTCACATTATATATACTATCACAAATCTAAAACAGTAGGAAGTTTTGGCCAAATATATGCAGAAATAAAAATAATGAGATTTTCTAGATATCTCATAATGATCTACTTTTTTGTTCTTACCCATATAATTAAGACAAAAGTACTTAATTAATTGAAATTACACATCTTCGAGCTAAGATGATAAATGGATCTCATTATATATAATTTGAGAACTACTCTAAGGAATATTTTTTAACTGTATAATGTAAAGGTGATCTAAACAAAAAGTAAAATGGGGTTCTAACACTCAAATTGCTTAGAATCTAATGAAGAATCATTGATTAGGTCTGACTAACATAAAATATTCTCAAAGATTATTTACCTTCCTTTGCTATAGACTTAGAATCATTGATTAGATTTGTCTTTTATTTACCTTGGTATCAGGAAAGGAGGTGCCATTATGATGAGATCATGAACTTCTCCAACAATACAGTAAGCCCCACTCTCTCTAATATACCATAGTATATATACATGAGTTTGTTTTGGTTTTTAGTAGAATCTTAAATATCTTAAAATTTGTATACAGTAAAAGTCATTTTGATGTACAGTTCTATCATTATTGGTAAATACACAGTCATGTAATCACCAGCATAACAAACAAACAGAACAGTTTCATCACCTCCCACCAAAAAATAATGCTTTCACTCTCAACTCCTGGCAACTACCAATCTGCTCTACATTCCTACCATTCTGCCTTTTCCAAAATGTCACATACATGTAATCATACAGCATATAAATTTTGAATCTGGATTCTTTCACTTAGCATAAGGGGTTTGAGATTCATTCATACTGTTGCACACATCAGCAGTTTATTCTATTTTGTTTCTGCATAATGTGTCACATACGAATAAACAGTCTCTTTATCCATTCTCCAGCTGAAGGACATTTGTATTTGTATTATTTCTGAGTTTTGATGATTAAAAAAGAGCTGCTAAAAAACACTGTGTATAGATTTTTGCATGAACATAGGTTTTCCTTTCACTCAAGTAAAAACCCAGGAATATGACTGTGGGGTCATATGATAAGTCAATGTTTAACTTTATTACAAACTGCCAAATTATTTTCCATAGAGAATATCAAAGTCTGTTCCCATAGTTTGCCTTCCCACCAGCAACGAATGAGACTTTCAGTTGCTCCCATCCTTGTCAACACTTGGTATTGTCAATACTGGCAGTATTTTTAACAGCCTTCTAGAAGTTTGTGTCAATTTGCCACCAAAGTTTTCAAGATATACCTATAATATCAATTTTCTGCACTTGTAAAACTGGTTTTTCTTCCTTTTTCTTCTCTCCCCAAATCAACTCATAATCTTTTAATTTTATTTCCAAAATATCTCAAATCTTTCCATTTCTCCTAATGAGTTTTGCCTCCACTGCTGAAGATCATACACTAGTGATACTACAGCTCACTACTATTTCTTGTTTGGTGATGGAGCCTTTTAACTGGTCTCCCTAACTTCACTCTTACTCCACTCCCACTGATCTATTCTTCTCATAGCAGCAAGAGTAGCCAATATTATAACTTACCAGTGACTGATTTCCCATTGCTAGAGCCCAATTTAAAGTATTGCACAGTCTAGCTCCTGCCTACCTCTTTCCCCATTGACTTCCTTCTAGCCTTTCCTATTTTCTTCCAGTAGTCTGAACAGTATACACTCATCTTGCTCAGGATTTTACAAATACTATTCTCTCTTTCTGGAATATTCCCTAGCTCATCTTTAATAGGCTAACATCATCTTATTTTTAAAAAGTCTTAGCCTAAATCCCACATGTTCAGAAAAACCTTTCTCTACAACCCTTTCTGAGACAGGTAACACTTACATTAATTTCTCCTTTTTTGTTTTCTTAGTAAGGCTGTAGATTTGTTTTATGAATAAGTTCTTTTCTATATCCTTCACTAGAACACAAACAGAAAATACCATGAGGGCAAAAATGATGTTTGTTGCATATATTATTTAACCCCAGCACCTGGCTACAACAGAAAGTTTATAACAATGGAATGAATATAAGAAAGGGAGGGTGCGGAGGGGAGGGAAGGTGAGAGGAAGAAGAGCAAATATGTCAGAATAATGGTGCCATCTGGGGAGGTTTGAGGGCTGCCAGCCAAAAGGCCAGTTGAGTATCTCTGTCTTTGTTCACCCTTTTTTCCACCACCTCATTATGTTATTCTACTAATGGATTTTTCAGTAAAGTCCTACAAAATTATTTCAAGTACTCCGTTCATCTTTATATTTTCTGCCTCTATATTTTCATTCTTGATGAACCAAATAACTTTTTTACAATAAATGCTCTGTTGAAATGTTATGTTTTTCTTGAAACCTAATCAATCCTGACTCTAAACTATTATAATATTTTATTTGAACCTTTCTTATAAAAAATCACTTTCTGGTCAGTGGTTTAGAGTCCTTCAGGTTTGTATCTTACATTATTTATACAATGGGCTGCCAAGGTAGGAAGGATCTATAGCTACCTCTTTTTCTTAATCCCTTAAAGTATCTGCTGTAATACTTTAACCATTGTATGTTATCAACAACTTTGTTTTAACTTGATTCTCTATCCACGTACTAACAAATCAATGTTAAATAACTCCAATTTTCACTAATTTATTTTTTAGAACTTAGCTTTGAACAAGGCTCCTTATATTTCTTCATATGGGAAATTAATTGTATCATGATTTTATAAGTGCCACTTTATACTGATAATATAAAATATTAGATCAGGCTATTTTAATCCATTTATTTGCAGAGCATCAGATATACAGGTATTTAGCATCTACTCCACACATAAACATTAAACATTATGAAAATAAATTGCTTTTTTACTCCTTTTTTTTTCTCCTTCTAAGCACCAGTACTGTAACAATTCTGCCAAAACGAGATGCTTAATTATTGTATTTCTGCATTAGGAGGTTATTAATGTAGACAAAACTGTTGACACATAGCTAAGATACAGCAGAGTGAAAAATTTAATCAGCTGTAAAAACACCAATGAATTAGATTCCAAATATGATGGACCATCACAAGAAAATTAATATTGATGTAATTCTGAAAATAAGGTCCTGGATGGGGAATCTGCTGAATAAGGAAATGTGGGCTTACAGCATTCTGTCCTAAAGGAGAAAGATTGGCTATAAAAAGAAGAGCTTGATTTTCATCTCTAATAGAAATCATTTGGTATCATGCCATGAATGGTGAGATTGCAAAATGCACAGTGTGAACTAACATATAATATTCCTTTGCCAGGAATAGGTTCATAGCCAGAACTCAAAGCTTGATGAAAAAATACCCCAAATTTATATGTCCATGGAGTGGATTCATTATCATCTTTGATGTGTTCCTTTCCAATTTATCACTATATCAATAACGTTGAGCTGAATAATTTTCTTGCCTCAGGGTTTTTTTGCACTGTTGTTCCCTCCTTCCGGACTACTATTTCTTTAGATCGTTGCATATATGTATCCTTAGCATCATCCAGCTCTCATATGTCACCTTTGTCAAATGACACCTTCCCAGGAAGGGCTTCCATGATCACCGTATTTTGTTGACACCAACCTTTCCAGTCACACTAGGACACATTGCTTTGTTTCCTTAATCATCACATTTGTCAATATCTGAAATTGTTATCCTTCTGATTGTTTGATAACTGTCTCTCCTACTAAAAGATAAACTCAGTATGGATAGGACACCTGTTTGCCTTATTTACTGCTATGCTTCCAGAGCTGCAGTGATGTCTATTGCAGAGCAGTCGTTCCGTCAATATTATAGAGCAAATGTGTGGACCTTGTTTGGTAGGCCATCCTCCCCCAGAATTGCAGAGTCCGTGTTCTGCTATTAAGAGAAGGTCAATAATGTGTCAGCCGTTTTCTTGCTGAGAAAATGATGTGGAAAATTTATGGTAATTTCACTCCTAATATTAGCTGTGAAAACCTGTGGAGTTCTCAAATTTTAGAAGGAAAGGGAATGCCTAAGAAAGAAAGTGGAAGAAGATGGGGAACCTTAGCATTTACTGAGGGGTCAATCACGGGCCAATAAACATATCAGCTGCTTTGGACATATTACATACTTCCTGACCATAATGAGCGTGACAAAATGATTGAGTACCTACTGTGGGCGCCTGCACAACTCTGAAGTCTTTCACTTTCATTCATTTTTCTCTTTAAGTCCTCATCATTCGACTTATAAGGAAGGCACTATGCTATCTTCATTTTACAGTGATGGAAATGGCTCTGGGAGGTATTATTTTCTCACTTAAGATGAGAAAACCAAGGCTAAAAGTAATTTTCTCAAGGCAACAAATCTAGTAAATGATGGAGTTTGGATTTGAACCTAGATGTTCTATAATCTCTGCTTGCCTTTTCTGAAGACAAATAAACACACATATGTATGTACGTCTATAGCAGTGTTATGTATTTATATGAGGCCTATCTCCAGTCAAGGATTGTTATCGATCCTTCAGAGGTGAGTGGAAGATCCTTCAGAGTGATGGAAGATTCCCCAATCAGTGGAAAATCAGTCATTTTCTGAGTGCCTACCCATATGCTGAAATTGAATTCATTTTTCTAAAAGTACAAAAATAGCATAAAGGATAGGATAAGCCACATCAGTTTTATGAAATGGTAAGGTGTAATAAGAATGATTAAAGAGCGAGATTGACTTGATTATGGTGCTTGTTATTAGGAATGGTTGTAAACTCAGGACAGAAGTTAGGGAGGAAGTGCATGATGGAGACTATAGTCATCAAGACAGGCTCTGTAGGTAAGGTGGAGCTTGGTTTGGGTCCTGATGGATGGGCAAGAATAAGGAAAACAGAGAATATCAGAAAGAGAGAAAGAATATGTTAACAAAACCATGGAGCAAGAAGCCAAATATGCATTGGGAAGGTATAAAGGAGAGAAGAGAGGAGAACTAGGTTGGAACTGAAGATATGGGCCAGAAGTAGTAAGTGACAGTTCACACAGTTAGGTGGAACCAGATTACCCCATTAAACATGCCTCTCCTTTTCCTGTTCTCCTTTTTTACTGACATTTTCTTGCCATGGTTTCTGGAGGCAGTGTGTGAAAAGAAAGAGGTTAAGGGGGAAGCTGTCTCCTTCTCGTCCAAGCATAGCTGACTGACTGCAGGAGTTTTGAGGAATTTACACTAAGAGTAGTCAGACAAAAATGGGACCCTCCTGGAGATGCACATTACAGCTGAGGGTGAAACACGTTTCTGTGGTGTGGAAAGGGCAATCTGCCAATCCAGTTTATTGTGCTTCTGACCAGTTTTCTATTTTTATGGTTAATTGCTTAAATATAGACTTCTGTTTTACTTATGAGCCTAGGAATTTTTATGTGGACAATGCACTTTCATGGGCTAAAGAGACTAAAAAAAAAAAAATCTCACACCTAAATTTAATTCTGGCAGGCTATGTCAGCCAGCATACACTGTAACTGTTTGGGAGGCAGTCTATCAACAAGAAAATCTGCTGCTGGCATTGCCTTCACAGCATAAAGATAAATCAGTGTTTACAAGAAAATTATACTGATACCCAGAAATTCTGAAGTTAGAGCCTTTGCCAAGTGTGCTTTATTTTGTTCAGAATTTTAAAAGGTAATCAGTCTGTAATTTATTCAATCAATATTCAATAATTAAATCTTCAAGGAACTATTATGTGTCCTATGCTTTCATCTATAATTTCACTTAATCTTAACACCCTTGTGATTTCACTAAAAAATGAGATTTTGCCTTTTGCCCAAGGTCACAGATAGTGAGTGAAAAAACAGAAATTCTAGTTCACATTCTCTGACTCTATTTCTCATGCTCCTTCCTCCTCTCCATACTACTTTTATTTTCCAGGATTATGTAATTCCCCTACCTTGTGGGGGTAATGTTACTCCCTTCTGCTCTCTCTACCTGTCTCCCTCCTTTTTATTTACAGACAATTAATGAGATCTAAGTTCCAGGAGTTATTCTAGGTATTAGAGATACAAAGAAAATAAGACATTGTCCAACATCAGGAAAGACTTACTGATCTATCAGGGGGAATTAGATATTTAAATAATAAATGTGATGGAGTATTAACAATACCATGACAGCACGTTAGTGGAGCAGAGCATTGAGTCATTTTGCAGAGGAGAGTCATAAAAGGCTTCACAGTAAAAGTGACAATTGAGCTGTGCCTTAAAGGATAAGTAAGCATTTTCAAGAAAAAAAAGACAAGGGTGAGTGACACCCTCAGTCTGGGGATAGCATGTCTGAAGGCACAGAGGTTAAATAAAAACTGCAAGCAAAAGTCTCACTTCTGCAAAAGCATGTGAAGAACAACAACCTATGCTATCTTTCATAAATCCTCTCTCGGGTAATTAGCTTTCTGGAATATTGCCAAGGAGCAGCAAATTTTTCTTTCTCAGCACTCCTGGGAATATCTGACATGCAGGACAAATATCCTTGCCAGCAAACAATGTTAACATGCTTAATTTGCATGAAATGCCAGGTAACAACACCCATTTTAAATGCTGAGTGAGTTGATTGCTTCCAGACACATAATTATTGGACAACTTTATCAGAAAACCTTGGTAACTTCACCTGTAAACTAGCATGATTACCTTTACTGAGGAAGTATTCAAGGTTTAGGGATGCATTAGCGGGGTTTGCCCTGAAGCATGGACAGGACAAGGAAGACCCTTTAATTCAAACCATTTTTTTCTAGTGCCATCTTAACACTACCTCTGTGTATGGTTGCATCTTATCTGTTCCTTCCTAGCACTTCAAGGAGACCCAGGCCTCCTAGCTTTTAAGTTCATCGCTTTGTCAACTCTCTCCTAGGAAAAAGTCCAGATTTAGAAACATAAGAGTCATAATGATCCAACATCATTGTGGGAGGAAGACCTTTCCCTTCAATCTGTTGGTCACCATTTTTTTTTTCCCACTGACATTTGATCCCTTGGCTAGAGCATCACTGTATCATCCAGGGATCTCTCTGTTCATGCCTGTTACAACCTTTGTACAGACACATCACACACGAGTCCTGCTGAGCTGGTGCAGGTGTGTTCAGCTGGTGCCTCAGCTGTGTCACACCTGCTGTCAGAAACAGCCTTTTATAGAACATCAGTGTGGCTTCAACACAGTGGGATACATGAGGGGAATCTTCTGCATGTGGATAAGTCACCTCTAACTGCCTCACTAGGTTTGACACCCACAATGAATTTATGTGGGCTCAATTTAGCCAAGGTTAAGGCTTTTAAACCATCTCTATTGAGCTGCTTTATTGGACACCCTTTCTGAGAGTACAGTGTTACAATGGGTTTAGCTCCTCCCTTCTCAAAACATTTTCACTAATGGGGATAGTCTGGACAAGCTTCTAATCATGACTACTGAAGCTGCAGGGAACTGCCGGGGACATCTGCTGACCTGGGCTTGTTAGCTGCTCTGACTCTCTGAATGGTGTATATACCTGCTAAACCTTGCTGCAGACAAAGGAGCTCTCTCTTCACCAAGTCACAGTTTTAACTAAATACCAAAAGGCAAGGAGATAAGAATTTGAAAGAGCAGAGTCTTGGGCTATGGCAGTTAACAGAGCTAGACTCAAGTCCTTGTTCCAATCACTAACTAATTGCATGACTTAGGACAAATTACAACTGGGAACATGGCAATAGAAGAATTGGTGTCTGACTCACGCAAGTTATTTTCATCCCAGAGAAAGAAGTACAGAAGGTATTTTTATAGTATTTTAATAGTAATCTCTTACTATGTAGTAGTTAACTTTGACAAGTATTTTAATAGTAATCACTTGTATTATATAGCAGTTAACTTTGTCCCTTGCATTATTCTACTTGCTTGGCAGATATTAACTCATTTAATTGCCATAATGCACCTATCAGAAAGACATTATCATTATCCTTATTTTATAGATGAAGACATTGAGGTATAGGGGGTTAAATAACAAAAATTATATTTGCTGGCTTAAGAAGCATATTTTGTTTTATTTTATTTACCTGGACCTTACTGTGATCTCACCCTGCTCCTTTTCCAGTGCCACCTCTGGCAGCAGAAATTGTCCCTTCCCTGCCTGTTCCTGCTGATTGAAGTTGCTCTCAGGGCTGATAGCTGATGGGCCAGTTGACTTTCTGAATGTGGAAGTGGTTACTCCATGGATACTGACCAGGCCCAACTGGCTTCCCCAAAATTCCACTCTGGACAGAGCCAGGCAGAGCCCAATAAAGGTATATGCACTATATAATAAAACTTGCTTAAAATGGGATGTATTTTTTGAGCCAGGAAATGGGCAGTTCCATTTTAAACCTCAGTACAGTACAGTGAGGTACATATTATGTTCTCATATTAAAGTTCACAAATATCAAGCATGAAAGATCTCATGTGATGGGACAGTGTGTATTCTCAGTACTCTAATTTTTATAAGTGGATATTTTCCCTAGTTTTAAGGTTCTAATTCTGCTTATTATGCCCTTGAAAGCACATATGACTTCTCTGATATGTTATGATCCATTCAAATCAAAACCTAACTTTAGGCAGAGCACAAACACACGCTGCTCATTGGTGTTTACTAATGTGTACATACTTACCTGAAGAATGATCACTGAGTCCTGTCCACCTATAAAGCCATGCTTAGGGACTACTTAAAGGATTTTGCTGATTCCAGATTATCAAGATTAAAAATAAAAGAGCAAAAAAACAAGAACAAAAACAAAAATACTAGAGCTTTCCCAAATCCATCCTGACTTTTTCTTCTTTTCTAAACTGTAAGTTAAGTTCTCTAAGTGTGAATATCTCAAACACAGCTTTTGGTGCATATGCTGTTTTTGCTTATTTTTTCTGTTTTTACTTATAAGGCATGTATCACATCTGTGTTGACAACATGTCCCATCCTATTTGTGTTGACAGTACACACATTCCAAAGCATTCTAACAGTTCAAGGTTACTTTGGAATGGCCTTTAAGCACAGTATATACATGGGTTGGGACCACCATTCTTCTCACATAAAATAGCTCTTCACTCAGTGGACAGAGACCATCATCTTTGTCTAATGACAGTGTATGAACAATGATAACTTCTGTTCGAGTTTCAACTTGGTCTGTGACAGATATAAATTAACAGGCACTATAGGGGGGTGCTCGGGACAGTAAAAAAAGTGTTTGTTGGCCATAAATTACAAGGTGGCTTTGGGAGACTTGGACCCCTGATCTGTTTGCTCACAGCCATGCTGCCTCCATCTGTGCAGTAGTTACTGCCTCAGCTAAAAGTGGTTGGGTCAAATGTGGCTCTGAGGCGTGGAGCTGGAGTTGAATTGTTTTATCTTATCACTAACACCCTGGCATCTCCTTCACACTGCCAAAGAAGCTAATACTGCATTAGCAAATAATTTCAACATATGTGAACTCGTTCAATAATCTTCATATCCATGTTATGTCAAGTTACTATCAGTATTTCCAATCTATTTTAGGAATCTGAAGATTTAAAAAGTTAACTAATTTGCCCAAGTTCCATAACTGCTGAGTGTTAAAGCTAGAACTGTTGGACCACAGGGATATGTGGACCTAGCACACTGTATTCTCTTTACATTGGGTAAGGAAGAAAAACCTTTAAGCACCAAGCTTTTCAACCTTGGGTGAATATCAAAAGTACCTGTGTGCTTCTTAAAAATATACATGCTTGATTCAATACAGTAGGTCTTTATTGAGGCACAGGCATCTGTATTTTAATTAAACTTTGTGTTTCTTGTGTCTAATAATGTTTCTCTGATAAGCATTATATCAGCATGAGACTTCATGACTTCAAGTGTCAAGCAAGTAGAGCCTAGATTGTAATTCCTAGACATACAGAGAAAGTCCCACATACTTCAGAACATTCAGAAGTATCTTTAAATCCAATGCAGCTCTTCTGAGGCCCTGACATCCTTCCTAAACTTGCCCCACTGTGGAGTTGGGGAAGAAGGGATTAGATCCTGCTCCCTTGTCATCTACTTATTGCATATAGTCTTGCTGTGGACAGATTGTTTGGAACAAAGTTGCCATCAGCTTCCCAAGGCCTCAGCATGTGCCTTGCTCACGGTTGGGAGCCTCCCACAGTCCATCTGGACTGTAGGGCATTGTATGGACTGGCCAGCTGCTCTGGAGATCTCGGAAGTGGGTTATTTTCTACAGATAGAAAACCACAGAGCCCCATCCTCTATTCCTTTTCCAATAGCTCACAAGCCTGACTTTTGTAAACAAACACGCTCATTGCCAAGCAGTACCCGCATTTCTGTCTCTAACAACCTAGCCTGGTCTACCGAAACTTCATAGTCTACTTAGTCCTGCGCCAGCACTTTCGAAAGTTCCCTTCTAATCACTGAAGTTACAACAGCTAACCTTCCTACACCTGGCTCTGAGGTTATAATATTCTGGATTTCCCTTTGTTGTCAGTCTTCTCCCAGGCCATCTCTCACTGCCCTGAAGGTGCTCAGCTTTATTCTCACTCCCCTCCCATGGCTTCTGAATATGTTAGGGAGACTGCAAACCACTGGGCTTCCAACCGCTGCTTAACGCTCCACAGCACCAAGCTGTTGGGCAGGACATTTATAGAGCAGTTGGTTAAAAACTCTTAAATCAATCTGGCTATTTAAAACTGGAGACTGCCTTTGGCAGAAACATTCTCAAGCATTTTGCTTGGCTGGTATTTTTAATTAACACAGCTAAATGCCTTGTAGTATTAGTCCAGGCCAGCAGGACGAAATTAACAGAGACAAAGGCAGTGATGTTGATGGGGGCTGAGAATCAAGCTGGGAGAGCTTAGTCTTAATCTTATTGAAAGATTAAATGAAGTTTCCTTAAATCCTTTAAAACACTGCCCCTTTCAGACGTTGAGACTGAAGTCGCTAGCCTCAGCAGCAGGGTTCAAAAGTGTGGTCCAGGCTCTGAGGATTTTGAAAGTAAGGGACTGGATTAATTTATGTCAAACCCTTCACAATCAAAAACAGCAATTCAACATTCAACACCTATTCACTTCATAATTGTAAATAACAGGATTTTAGATTAAACAATCATTATATCCTGTACTTGCTTCATTTTCCAACCAACCTCAGAAGTAAACGTTATTATCCCCATTTTGGGATAGGAAATGGAAACTCCAAGTTCTATAGGTTTTTTTGGTATCATTAATCTACAATTACATGTGCAACATTATGGTTACTAAACTACCCCTTCATCAGGTCCCCCCCACCTACCCCATTACAGTCACTGTCCATCAGCGTAGTGAGATGCTATAGAATCACTACTTGTCTTCTCTGAGTTGTACAGCCCTCCCCGTGCCCCCCCAACATTATGTCTGCTAATCATAATGCCCCCTTTTCCCCCTTATCCCTCCCTTCCCACCCATCATCCCCCGTCCCTTTCCCTTTGGTAACTGTTAGTCCATTCTTGGGTTCTGTGAGTCTGCTGCTGTTTTGTTCTTTCAGTATTTTTTCTTTGCTCTTATGCTCCACATATGAGTGAAATCATTTGATACTTGTCTTTTTCCGCTTGGCTTAGGGAACTCCAAGTTTTAAATAACCTCATCAGGGAGTAAAGATGGAGTAAATAAATAGTAGAGTCAAAATTGAACTCAGCCCTTCTAATTTCAAGTTACCATGACTACATTATATCTGACTTAGTGAAGTTCCTAACCAATGAGCAAATTGCCTATTAACATTTCAGGAAGGAAGTTGACACTTTCCTGGTGATAAAAAAGGAGACAACACTCAGCACGCACGGTCAATCCATCCGAGACAGAATCACAAGGACATGTCATATGCTGTGACCTAATTTAAGCTTGCACTAAAGGGATATTAGGACCTGCAGTCTTTTTCTTCCCTCTTGGTGAGAATTAGCTTGGGTTATGATCCAAATGGCTTGAGAAGGTATATTGGTATTTTTTAAATAAAAAAATCGAGAAGAAAAGGAAAAAAAGAGACAAAGCTTCAGACAGGGGATAGGGAGCTCCCTGTTTTTGCCAGTGTTTGAGTCACAAATGCAGTGAGGACTCAGGCTTGTGTAACTGCTCCTTCCCTGCCTGCCTCTGCCTTACAGTTAGTGTTTATAGAATGTTCTAATATAAAGGTATAATTAGAAAGTAAAATCTTAGTCAGCTAGAGCTCAATTAACTCGATCGTTTGTTTAGCTGATTTTTTTTCTCTCTGAACTATTCTCATCAAGAAAAAACAAATCTGAAAACAGACTAACAATTAAGATGGTTAAAGACAAAATAAGATGTTCCCAGTATCCAAGTTGTGTCCTAGGGGTTGATATGCATGTAGCTGAACATCCTGCACCTGATTAATTGTGGGATCATGGGCACATGCACTTACGCTATGGACCCTTCACTCCTATTTGTGGCTAGTTGAGAAGGCAGTGATAGGTAGGCAGGCATCCAGGTTATTGCCACCTGGATACTGTCACTTAAACTCCTAGTGTTTCTGTTTGTTCATCTGTAAAATGAGGATATAATTATGGATTTCATAGAGTTGTTCTAAAGATTAATTATGGTAATATTTTCAAAATTTTTTGTACCCTGTGAAGTACTGTGTGTTCAATAATGATTGACATTTGAGTACTTACTATGTACTAAGCACTATTCTAAGAAATACATACCCATGTATCTTAATTTTGGGGTATTAATTTACTTAATTTTCACAACAACATGTAGTAGAGAATATCTACTTTAAATATGAGGGAATTAAGCACAGTTTATATGCATATAAGAAGTAGTATTTATTCAAAAATTTGTTACCCACGTACTTTGAGTCAAGTACTTCTCTCCTCTTTTCTTCTCTTAACTCCTCCTCCCCCCCTTCTTGTCCTTCCCCTTCCTTCTCCTTCAGACAATAGAGAAAAAATGCTAGACTTAGAGGCAAAAGATCTGTGCCAAATCCTAATGCTATGTGATCTTGAACAAATCCCTGTGTCTCCTTATACCTATTTTCTGCGAATCTCATAGGCTGGTTGAAATGATGAAAAGGATGGAATGATGAGAAGACACTTCCTAACTTAACAAGCTTATACAAAGGTAAACTAATGAAAGTGTTGCCATTGATACTACAATGAGTACTAGACAATTTCTAAGATCTTCTCACTCCTGACTTCCTGAGAGTCTGTGACCCTCCATCTCTAACACAGTGCAGAACCCATACACAGGGTGATGACTCAGGGAACCATCCACTCTCAACTAAAGCAGGCCAGACTGGAGGGCAACCTTTAGTTAACCAGAAAAGGAAATCAGCTAAGCCATGCTTTGAACAATCAGGCTTACAGATGTTTTTAGTCTGTATTGAGTAAGTGCTCATCTGGCTGGGAACCTGAGAGGGTAGAGAGGAGACAAACTATCAAATACGAAAAGGTATAGAAGAGTCATGATAGCCATTTGTCACATTCTGTTAAGTGAATTAAGTTATGTATCCTTATCAGGAAAAGAAATTGAGACTGTCTGCTCTGAAAGGGCAGGGAATAAGTCAGTTAAACTTGCCCTGTGACACTTTCATCCATTCATGTGGTTGCTGATGAGCATGAAGTGATTAAAAATTGGGAGAATAGTGATAAGCCTTGAAAACATAGGTCAGAAAATCCTTGGCCACAGTTCTATCCAACTTAATGAGTTTGTGCAATATCCTGGTGGTTTTCATTTCATTTAGTCACAATTAGTAAGCCTTGACCTGTGACAGGCACTGGGCTAGGCTCTGGTGATATAACAATGACTACTGCTCTCAAAAAGCTCCTATTAGTTTCCCTCATTATAATGATACAGTAGGGCTCTTAGAGGAAGGGGAGAAAAATGCCACAACAATGGGGAGTTTGGAAATTAATTGGACAATAGAAGTTTAGTGGGACAGAACAAGAAGAGAAACCCCAAAGATCCAAGTGAGTCCAACAAACTCTCCAGGCTGTGTGTGCATTCAGAGGAAGAATGCACAGCAGAAGGGTTCTTATGAGTCTCATCAGGTGGAGGGATATGGGGCACAACCTTATTTCTATTGAATCATGAAAATTCTCCATGTATGTTGTGTGTTTGTGTATATGAGGGAGGAAGGGGTTTAAGATCTTGTTCCCAAACTAATATTCATTAAATGCTGTTATGCAGAATGTTAATTAGTAAGTCAAACAAAAAGAGACCAATGCATAAATAATTTTGAAAAATGTGTCCTTGCATTACTGAGATCCAAAAAGACTTTACTATGCCAATGCACCTTGTGCATTTACTCTAAAAAAGGTAAAATCCTGTTACATTGTGGGGCCAGAACTAGCCTAGAGTTGATTCACATTGACATTAGAACCAGTGATCAGTGGCACAATACTCACTGGAAATATAAAGACTGAAAGAATTCTGCAAGCATTTTAGTGAGTTATTTGCACAATATGATTATCAATGCTGCCTTAAGCCCTCTACTAAGCATTCCCAGACTAGTGCTTTACATCATCATTTCTCTTCTTATATCATGAATCAGACTTTGACACCCTACACTTATAAAACTCCATTTAGTTGCCATGATGTATTTGGTAGCCATCAGCAAGAGACTATTATGGGTTCAGTGTGCATGTGCACATGTTTATGTGTGTGTGTTCTCTTTTCAGAAGACAGATCAGCAGCATAGTTTCATGCTATTGTGTGAGTGGTAAATGCCACAGTGCACAGTCATTTATTGTATCCTAAATTGTAACTGGCATTAATAACCATGGAAGTATGGCTATATTTGTTGTGTCAGCCAGACATATTCCCGCTATTAACTTTTGGATAACAGCAGTGGCTTGTCTAATGAAAAATAATGACTTTAAAACAGAGAACTCTAAATAATTTGATTCCACTGAGAAGCCAATAACAGAAAAGCAGGGCATCCTCTCCAAGTTCCCACATTTCCTGCAGCACTAGCTCTGAATGACTTTATTAGCTATGTCTCTATAGCAGTGTGGGAGACATAAAAATTAGTATATTTTTCCCCTTCACTCCTTAGGTCTCTGAAGATCTGAACAATGCATTTGAAATGGTTGATTGTAGCATTCTATTGGATAAATTAACCTCCTAGTGTGTGATGCTTCAACTCAAAAATGGATTACAACATATGCAAATCTAATAAGCTGAAGAGGGTGGGCATTTTGTGGGGAGGAGCAGAGGGCAAGGTATTTTTTCATTCCTCCAAGTAAGTAATAATAAACAGGAAACAATCACATTCTCAGTTCAATAGAAGGTTTTTTTCTCTTTTTTTTTTTGCATATTTCTGTGCCAATTCTAAATGTAGTTGCAAAATGGCATCTTAGCTTATAAGGCACACCAGTTTGATTGTGTGAATTATAAAGTCATTTATTTATGCACCCATTTGTATACAGTCTTCATCGCTACAGCATCTGGGAGTCTGACATTACTTAAAAAACACAATTAAATTTGAATACCTCATACTGGAACCTTATTATAAACTTGTTATTTCCCTTTCCTTAATTTCATCCCATTACTCCTAATTATAGTTTTCTATCATAAACAGTTCTTCAATTATTTTTCCCCCTGGGGAATTTAAAACCAGAAATGAAACCTTTCTTTCTTCCTCCCACCCCTATTTTAGTCTCCCAAACAGTGGCAATGGGGTCCATACAGCCCACACTTCCTATTTCTAGAAAAATTTCTGTAACAGAGGCTCCTTAAAGAGCGAAGGTCTTACTCAGGTGAATGTAATTTGTTTGTAACTAAATGCAGAGTCAAAAACAAAGAGGCAGTCAGCCGGGCTTTTAATTTTTGCTAAAATTCAGGTCAAGTTGCTCATTTTCTCTAAGATCCTATTTCCTTATTTGTAAAATATGCATAAAAATTTGTTGTTTCACTGGGATGCTTTGAGCTAATAAACCTGGACAAGTGTTTTTAAACCTTGGAGTCTTACTCAAATGTTGCTCTTTCTATGCACCAGGCACTGTGCTAAGGAATGCAAGCACATTCTTTTATTTGAATATCTCAACAAATCTTGAGGTATTATTTTAATCCCCATTTACAGGTGAGACAATGAGGCACAGAGAGGTAAAATAGTCTGTCCAAGGTAAAAGTGAGCAAACATTAGGGAGAAGAACAGCTTGAATTTAAACACAGGTCTTTCTAACTCCATACTCTGATTCCTAACAGAATTGGAAAGCAGACTGAAGGAATCCATCATCTCTATTTATGAGGCAGAGCCTCATGGGAGCCTGAAAGGTGGTCAAGATAGAAATATTATCTACACTTAGTAATATTATGAGTAATGAGAAATGTGATGCTAAACTGAGCCTTCAAGAGGGGTATGGTTTGGAAATATAGAATTGGTATTGTGATTCTGTTTCTCTGGAAAGTCCTGACTTTTAAAACAGAATAGACTGAGCAGTGCCTCCCCTGTGGGAAGGGACAAGGGATCTGTAAATGATTCAATTTTGGTAAAACACAGGATGTGCAAAGGGGTTAATTGGGAAGAAAGGCAGGGTGGACCTTATTACAAAGATCTTTGAAGACAGCTTAGAGATTCTGGATTCTCTTTAGTAAAACTAATCATGATCCATTTTAGAATTAATTTTCTCCAAAATTAATATTGGAAGAAAAGGAGGTATAAAAGAGGACTGGAAGGGAGGAGAGGGAGAAGAAATGGAAGAAGAGGAGGAGGATGAAGTAAAAGAAGGGGAGGAGGAGGGTTGGGGGGACAACAAAAGCAATGGCAACAAGAAACAAAACCACTCTGGCATATATGGGGAGAATAGCTCCCATGTCCTGCCCACCCCCCACCCCTACCCACAGTTCCACGCACTCACACACACAGATACAGGTAAACTCATGCCTAGGCACATAATCTTAAAGCCATGACTTCAAGACCTAAATTCATGCTGCTGGTTGTTTTGCACTGAGGACATAACCTTAGGTTAGATGGCACTTTATTGTGGAGGTCGATACCTGGGCATATGTGATGTGGTAATGGCAGCTCCAGAAATTTTGTTTTGAGAAATCAAATGGCTTTATATAATGAGGTACTAGGAATTTTAAGTTTTCTTTTTATGAGCAAAGAAAGCAGAAGCAATGTTTTTGGACATTCATAGAAGAGTGGATTTGGAGACAGGTTTCCTGAGAGAGGGTTCAGTTAGGCCTCAGCAACATGTCGAGAAGCTACAGTCTACAGAGACTGATAATTGGAAGCTTCAGTCTTGTGGAGCATGAGGTTCAATGTTAAGTTGTGTTTTGATTACTTCTGTAATTCTGTTTTGTCTTTCCTCAGTCTTCAATTAAACTCTGCTTAAACAACTTATGTAACTAATAGTGAGGAAATACAGTCCAGAATACGGGCAATATTCTTAAGTTTTGCAACAAAGCAAACCAATATGCTTAAGTTTTGGAACAGAGCAACTCTCCAAAACAGAGTTGGGGCAGCTCTGAATCATGGCAGGGTGGCAGGGTCAGTCTGAGAGAGATCAAAACTGAGCTGGAAGCTGGAAAATTCCCTGGGGCAGTAGGTAAACTGCACCCTTCCTACTGCACGGTTTCTCAAACACCTGGCAAGGCACTGGACTTCTCGCATTTTATGAGATTGGGATGTGGAGCTCTTTTACTTGTGTACTGAAGCAAGGTGGCCTCAGATTCTGGAGGAATTGTGATACTTGGACAATGCAAATAAAACCTAAGAGTGTCTGCAGTTTTCTCTGTTTATTGATGTATTATTTATTTACTCTTCTAAAAATAAGAGGTTTACATAACTTCCTTTAGTGTCAAAGGTGCCTCGACTCTTGGCTCTTGACTATTGATGACAGTACCTTCAAATTGACACCAGCATCTCACTCTGTACCAAAGTGTAGGTTAGGTCCTGGGTTACTGGCTAAAGGCAGGAAGCATTCTGTTTCCACATACTGTTAGAAAATTTTTTGGCCTAAAACTATTCAAAATCTTTTGTCTTTTGCTGATTTTCACCTGTTATTTGGACAATTTTTATTGGAGATTTTCTCCCTGATGAGGGTAATTCTTTTGCACTAGTAACTGTGCCATTTCACAAGCAGGAGATACATTTATGGCCTGGATACATTACTTTAAAATTCTGGTTGAACAGCAAAGCCTGGGAAAAAAGTTCCCTTTTCCCTGGCTTGTTTTAGGCAAAAGGCCCTGACCAAAAGATGCCATGTAAGAGATGCTTAGCATAGATGGGAATGATCTAATTGCACATAAAATGCAATATTTACATGCTGATCTATACCTTTTAAATGTCTTACAGCCAGTCCTCACCTCCTTATAAATGATCTAATTGTTTTGGAAGTGAAGGGCTTAGTCACTGAGATTCATAGTGATCAGAACTAATTTTCTTTTCAGGAGGAAAAAAAGAAAACTTTCTTTTCTTTTCTTTCATCCTTGTAGTTTTCTGAAGACAAATCATTTGACCTCAGGCTCACAGGGAAGATGAGCCCAAGAGAAGTGTGACTCGGAAATGGCATGGCCTCAGCAAATGCTGAGCCAAGAGGGCTACTTGAGTTCACCACTGGCGACCCAAAACCCCATCTGTCAGGGGCCTGCTCAAAGTGGTAATGAGTGGCTGACACATCCAGGGTAAGAAAGTATTTCCGAACTCCCAGGTTAATGTTTCCATGACAACATTCTGCCCCTACAGTAAGCCACTAGAGTCACCCAGGATGCCTGGCAATAGGTGCCTAACTTTTCCTGTATTACTGTGAAGATCAACCTCTATCCCTCATACTTTTCCTTAAAAGGATGGTTTTCCTATCTTTTGTGTTTGACTTTCATGTTTTTAAACTTACTTTCTTGTTCAAGATCTTTGGATGGTCACCCAATGTCTAGCAAGTAAAGTTTCCTAATCTCATGCTGGTATTCAGAATTCTATAATCTAGTAAACTAGCAATTCAGCCTTGCCTTTTATTCATAAAATTAGCACCTTCCATATGGAACACTTACTCAGTTCTAGGTGCTCTACATCTACTATCTCATTTAACCCAATGCAGTGGGCAATGTTGATATTCCCACTTTTAGAGGTCACACTTCAATGCTAGAGAAGTTAAGTAACTGGACCAGGGCTACTCAGTACATCAGAGGATTCAAAATGAGGCTGCCTGACAAGTCTAAGGGCCTGTTCCACCTCTTTAAATTCGTCAGAAGCCATACTCTACCATATACTTCGCTTGTTCTCACACTTAAGCCTCTGCTCATCATCTACTCTTCACCCAAACTATCCCTCTTTATTGTCTATAAGCCCTTTTTTCAAGGCTTGTATTTGTTTCCTAGTGCTGTTGTAACAAATTACCATAAACTTAGTGGCTTACAATAGCACAAACTTATTATTTACAGTTCTAGGAATCAGAAGTCTGAAAATGGATCTTACTAGACTAAAATCAAGGTGTCAGTGGGGCTGCATTCCTCCTGGAGGCTCTGGGAGAGAATCAGTTCCCTACCTTTTCCAGCTTCTAGAACTGCCATGCCCCTTAGCCTGTGCCATCTCTGACCCCTTCCTCCATCCTCACATCTCCTTCAGCTCTCACTCTTCTGCCTCCTCTCTCTCTTTAAAGAACCCTTGTTAATATATCTGGTCCCACCCAGATAATCCAGGACAATCTTACCATTTCAAGATCCTTAATCACAACTGAAAAATCCATTTTTATTCACAGGTTCCAGGGTTCAAGACAAAAACACCTTTGTAGGGTCATAACTCTGCCAACCACAGAGACCAATTCTAATCTTATTTTTTACTCTCAGGTTTCCGGAGAAGTTCCATCAGCAGGCTACTCCATCTTTATCTTATTGCTTTATCTTCTTAGCTTTGAAAATTTTGCCTTCTACTCAGATGTATGATTATGGAAACTGGATTCCACTTATTATGGTCTCAGATTGTCTCAGCTGCCACATTAGAGATTATACAGTCCAGAGGTACTAAATAGGTTTTGTCTCAAATGTCACATCCATGCAGCTGGTAGAAGCAGCTCAAGTTTCTACGTTGGAAAGGATTTTGAGGCTCCCTCTGTTTCCAAAACAAAGAAGGCGGCGATGGACAAGAAGGAAAAATGGCAGCTCAGGGACCACATGCTGGCCACTTCGGCTCTTCTCCCTTGTCTCTCCCATCTTCAAAATGAGGAAAGGCAGTTGGAAAATGGCAACTAGCTTTTACAGAGGGCCTACTATGTGTCTGGTACCACTCTAGTTGTGGGTAAAATTGCAGTCTTTCCAGAATCTCTTGCCTGGCCTAGTGTATGTCCATATCAATAGGTGCTTACAAGGGGCAGGGGAAGAGGCGAGCATGCCCTGGAACCTGTGAATAAAAATGGATTTTTCAGTTGTTATTAAGGGTCTTGAAATGGTAAGATTGTCCTGGATTATATGGGTGGGATGAATCTATTAACAAGGGTCCTTTAAAGAGAAAGAAGGAGGCAGGAGAGTGAGAGCCGAAGGAGATGTGAGGATGGAGGAAGGGGTCAGAGATGGCACAGGCTAAGGGGCATAGCAGCTTCTGGAAGATGGAAAAGGTAGGGAACTGATTCTCTCCCAGAGCCTCCAGGAGGAATGCAGCCCCACTGACACCTGAAGCAGAGAGGGTTTTTTAGTTTCTTCCAAGCCAGGACGGGAAGAAACACAGGCAAGGGGGAGTAGACAACCTCCTGTGAGCAATAAACGGGTTTCTCCCACTTTATTTGTCCTGGGCTGGGAACACATTTTTACCCCCAGAGTTATACCAGTATATGATTAACTTAGCGTGTTTGACCCTTATAATGACCTTAGAAGTTAGAAGTGGGAACTAGGGTTCCAACAGTTAAGAAATATGCTCAAATGCCAAGAGGAAGCACTTGGGGCAAAAATACAGCTTTATTTAATGCCAAATCCAATCCTGTTCAGTATAATAAACTCAGGATTTAAATGGTTTAACAAATTAATGAAACTAGAAAGAGCTGTAATTAAAATTACGGTAACTACATTTCCCCAAAAAACATAGGACACAAAGATGGACATGTGGCAACACTGCCAAATACTTAAAACAGATTTTTATAAGAAATTCAAGGTGTGTACTTCCTGAAACCAATTATAGACACAAAAAAAACAGTGTTTTGTGTTTGGCTACATTCTTAGACACTGTTTATTTTCCCTGAGTAAGTCCATTTTGGGGCTTTGAAATTTTCCTTTCTTTGACCTATACTAGGGTATTTGCCTTTGGTTTTTAAAAATATTTTCCTGTAAATCAGGCCTTCTGTTTCTTCTTTCCCCATCTTTACTCATCTGAATTGACTAACATGCTCTAGGAACTGGAGTTCTGACAGATAGCTCAGGAGCCAGCTCTCTGCCCAAGGGCCCCTATAGTTAGAAAACATCTTCGAGCCAAGAACCTTTGGCTAGGGTGCTTGCTCATTGACAAAACTGCTTGCAGTCAGGTCAGAATCAATTTCCAAGCAATGCATCACGTTAGTGTCTTAGTTAAAAACCTTCAGGGTGCCCCACCTCCTTCTGGGAAAAGCTATATTGTTATTCTTGGCCACAAGGACTTCCTTGTCTTAACATGCTGTCACACCACTAACCTCCTCTCCTTACTAACCTCCCTTCCTCTCCCTCTCTGCTACCTCATCCCTGCCTGTCAACTTCTGTGCTGCTCCCAATCTTCTCTTCAGGCTCCAGGTTGACGTGTCCTAAACACTATCCCCTGGGTTGGACTCCCCTCCTGCCATGCCCAACACAGATGCTTGAGTGATATTTTAAAATGCAAATTTGACCATGTCATTTTCCTGCTCAGAATCCTCTAGTGGCTTCTTTTCATCCATATTAGTGGTTCTGAAATCTTACTGATATCGGGGTTGTGTAGATGTAGCTCTGAGCCTCACTGCCCTCTCTATCCCTCAGCCAAGATTCCAATTCAGAAGGTCTATGATGAGGCCATACTAATAATTTTCAAAGTGTCCTGGTCATTCTAGTGAGCAGGCCTCCATGTCCACACTTCATCACAGTTGTTACTAAACCTGACGCCCTTGCCCATGCTACCCCAAATCCCCAGGACTGTTAGATTTTTGGCTACTCTGACTTTCTGTCTCTACACAGAAAATGTCCTTTGCCATCTCCATGCTTTTACACACAGCATTCTGTTCTCTCAATAAGGAAAGAGTTAACTCTGTGAAAGCAGACTTCCAAATTCAGCTCAGGCAGTAAGTTCTTGATGAATTCTCTACCATTCCTTCAGACTAAATTGATCACTCCCTTCTCTGTATCACTTCTGATGATGATATTTAGCTTATTTCATATTCAATGCTCTATTTTATAAAATAGACAACATGTTTGTTTTATGCATTAAAACAAATGCATAAACATGTTTGTTTTATGCTTTTTATATCTCAGGCAAACCTGCCATTGTGCTTGGTATAAAACTCCTTTTTTATGTATATAACTTACAAGGTGTTTGCATTTGTAGACTATATGTATGTGATCTGTATATGATCTTCACAATAGCTATATGAAGTAGGTAGGTCAAATATCACCCGTTCTTTAGAAATGAGAGAAATGAAGCTCATGGAAGCTAGCTTGCCTCATATCACACAAAAAGATGAAGAGAACTCAGCTTTCTCACTCCAGTGATGTACCACATGTGATACATGATATATCATATAAACACCACAGGATGTATGTTCTATGGTGTACCATACATTTCCAATAAGTTGAGTCACATAGTAAATGCAGTATACAGGATATTAAATCTCTATTAAACAATGTAATAAACTTCCATAAGAAAGCATAATTATATTTTTTATCAAAAACTATATCCATTAAAAACAAAACACCAAACTGATCCGTTAGTTAGAAACTAAAATAAAAAAACAGGATTGATTATAAACCTCCCAGTCTCCAATTAGTGTCTCTTTTTCATTTTGATCCTGAGGGTGAGTAGAATGTCCTAATTTCTATTTTGGTAAGTAGGTTTTCAGCAGGGTTCCCCTGAGGCCTAGCAAGCTCAGACAGATAGAAGAGAAGCTGCCTCCAGAAAACTGTTAGACACCAAGGAATTGATCTAAATTCTTTTTTCACAGCCATTCTTCAGTTTATTCACAGCTCTTGGAAACCTAACCTATTAATAAAATGTCATGACTACATGTTATTTATTCTGATTAGTACTTTCAAACCAGAAACAAATGAAATCAGGTATAATCCTTTAGAGTGTGTGATAAAGGTTCCATGGGATAGAACATCCTTAAATCTAAAGATTCAAACTTTTACTTTCAGAAGAATATAACTACTGATATCACAGGAGAAAGCTACATGGGTCCAGGTGCATAAGGAATTTTAGGAATTGATAACACTTCATAAATGGGGAAAAAGAAGATCTATTCTTCCTAGTGATGCTTTCTTATTAAGACACCTTTCAGAAACCCTAGACTTCATCATGAAAGGCTCCTTCACAAAATGACCCTTCATTACAGGCAGGGTTATTCACTAAAATCCTTAATATCATGTATCAGGTAGGATTCTTTTATCCCCATCAAGAAAAATCCTCTTTCAAAATTCAAGAAAACAATAAAAAGTACATATTTCATATAACTGGAATACCAGGAACAGAGTGGGGCTCCACAATGTTGTTATTAGTGGATCAGCAGGATCCTTAAAGACGGTAGTGCTTTCTACATTTTTATTCTTCCAACTTTGGGAGTCTTCTTCCTCAGCCTATTTAGCAAGATGGCTTTCAGCACTTGTAGAATTATATTTGGACAGGACAACATCGAGGAAGGAGTGGGACAGTCTCTTTCTGTGGCTTTCTCTTGGGAGTGGATAAACTTGCCCCAGATTAACTCCCACTCTTAGCCAATGAAGTGACTCTCCTTCATGCTTCATTGGTCAGAAATTCACATAAATTCTGCATAGTCCAGCTACCAGCAAAAGTGTAATGAGTGTTGAGAGCTAATCACAATTATATCAGGTGTCATACGTCAGTTTTTCTCTGAACCGGAGTAGAACAATTCTATACTTGAAGCAAGATGGAACAGATTAAAGAATGGCCAAACCTAAAGTAGAACTGAAGGTAGATAATGTAGGGTGTATCTAAGGGTACGGCCAGCAGAATTCAAGGTAGACTCACAGTAACGTTGTATCTACCAAAGTAGGTAGAGTCCCAGTGGGTGAAATGTACAAATCCACTTGATCTGTGGGCACCGGCTTCCCGAAAAATCTCTGTCAGAAGCAGCAGATAGGGTCATTTTAATATCCTAGAATATGAGAAGTTGTTAATCTTTTACTCTCTTTTGGGTAATGGATTTACCCCCTTTCAAACAGTTGGATCTGGGAAAATTGAAGCATTATTAAAAGTTCCCTTTCTTTGATTTTATCAACTCTGTGTTTTTTGCGTAAAGTCCTAATCTTTTAGAGGACACAAAGTATCTTCAGTTCAACTATTGAACAAGAAGAAGAGTCTTTAAACACACTAATATTAACACAAGCTTTTTTCGATACCAAGAGGCAGTGCAATTTAATAACTAGTCTCAAACCCACCCACCACCACACACATACAATGGGAAAAAAGAACTGAAGCCACATATACTCTCTACTCAAGCATGGACTGAACTGGAAACTGTGAGATTAAGAATGATGGTGATTAGTGGGTACAGATGTGGAGGAAAATATAATCAGGAAAAATAATGTCTGAGTTAGGAGGGCTGACACTTTAGATAACTAACTCTATGCTGCATAATGTTGGCCACATAAATAAAGAAAATATTTTCATGAGCCATCTGGAAGCCCACATCACATCACTAAATCACATCAAACTAATTTTCATTTTATGACAAGTATTGTTAACTCCTCAACAACTTATTTAGACCTAGCCTGGAATTATCTCTAGTCTGAATTCAGCTTCAGGTTCTTAAAGTTGTACTACTTAGAGTGAACATTTCCATTTCTCATTTTAAATGCATCAGGTGATATATAGTAGTCATTCTTATTTTAGGAAATGTTGATCCTTTATAAAATTTAAGAAAATTTATTTAAAAGACTTTTAGGTGAAACTATCTAGCAAATGAGACCATCTGTTCTAGAATGACAGAATGTGATGAATGACATGAATGGGATAGAAATGCACAAAATAACACCATGTAGAATAATTATTATTGCTATTATTAATATTTGACTACCAAGCCTGTCATGAGCACTGGACAGCAACAAATTCTTCTTTGCTATTATTCTCCAGAATCTTCTCATATACCTTAATTACTAAGCTCCAACTTATCGAGTATCTAGTAAAATGGAAAGGTAATAAGGAAGGCATTCATACTTAAATTGTTCAGTTTTGTCAAGATGAGCTACAATTTTTACACAGTTTTGGAGTTACATAGGAATAAGGGCCAAATAACATGGTGAATTTAAAATGTAATTTATGATAGCACCAAAAATGTGAAATACTTAGGATAAATCTAACAAAAGATGTGCAGGATCTGTATAATGAAACTGCAAAAATTTGGAGAAAGAAATTAAATTACTTAAATAAAAGTATAGCTTATTCAATGTTCAGAGACAGAAGGACTCAATATTATTAAGATGCTAATTCCCCTAATTGAGCTATAGATTCAAGGTAATCTCAATCAAAATCCAAGCAAGTTCTTTGTAGAAATTGACAAACTGATGCTAAAATTCCTATAGAAATGCAAAGATACAGATTAGACAAAACAACTTTGAGAAAGAAGATCAAAATTAAAGAACTTATACTATTGTATTTTAAAACTTTCTATAAAGTTATGGTAATCAAGGTGGTATGATACAGGCATTAAGACATTCTGATCAGTAGAAAAAAATAGGCCCAGAAACAGACCTATACATATATGGCCAATCAGATTTTGATAAAGTTGCAAAGGTCTTTTTCTAGGAAAAGATAATTTTTTTAACAAATGGTACTGGAAATTTTGGATGCTCATATGCAAAAAAAAATTGACCTTTTATACTTTGCACCAAATGCAAAAGTTAATGTAAGACAGATCATAAACCTAAAATTAATACTTCTAGAAGAAATCATAGAAAATTTTTTGTGATAATGGCTTAGGCAAAATTTTTCTTGATATCACATGGAAAGCAGGATATATAAAATAACAAATTGATAAGTTTAACTCTAAATATTAATAACTTCGGTTCTTCAAAAAACAGCCTTACGAAAATGAAAATGCAAGTCACTTTTTAGGAGAAAATATTTGCAAATCACACATCTGATAAAAGACATTTCTAGAATATACAAAGAATTCTCAAAACCTAATAATTTAAAGACGCATTAAAATTGGACAAAATGTCTGAACACTTCATCAAGGAAGATAAGTGGGTGAGCACATAAAAAGATGGTAAACATCATTACTCATAGGGAAATACAAGCTAAAAACACATGTAATAATAATAATAATAAAATCACAATAATAAAGTATTTAAAGTTGAACTTAAAGTATTGGAATCATACATATCATACATAAGACTAGTAAGACTAGTAAAATTATTTACATAAATGCCCTGCATGATCAATTGTAACTTGTATAGGAGAACTTTTCAATATAAACCAAAATGCATGCAATCAGACATTTGAAATCAGCATTGAAAACAGAAAGGAGATCCTGGTTAATTGTGTGAATAAAAGAATTTCCAAAACTGACTAAAGACCACATTTTGCTCTGCAAGGCCACATATGCATGAGAAAATAGAATATCCATTCAGACAAATAACAAAACTATACTCCCAGGGTATTCCTGAATATAGTGGGTGGTGAACTAGTCTTTGTTTCAGGGTATTTGTGCACTTATTCTTACCAAAGCCAGAAATTGACTCTTGTCATTGTCTACACAGCATTCTGAGAGAAAATCTAGCTGAAGAGTGCAAGTCAAAGGAGTCAGAAGGCATATAGATCATTACTTTATCAGGGTTAGCCACCTTCTTCCCTCTCCACTAAACTGCACTTGTACAGTCTCTGACATAAAATACATGAAATCAATTTTCTGTAGGATAGTTTGTTAGAAGGAAAATAAACGGGCTTTGTTAATATGAATCGGGTGAATTCCTGGAGCCTAGATATTTAAAATCTATGTCCTGGGAAAACTGCTTAAACTTTCTACTTTCTTTATTTGCAAAATGTGGATAATAATATCTATTTTTGCATGTATTGTGAGATTTATAAAATAATACAGACTAAAGTCTCTAAAATTGGTGATTATAAGTAACAGTGTGCAGTTTTGTGTGTATGGGAACTAAAGGAATGTTTTTTCAAATTTACCCAGAGAATCAGTATTTCATTTTGATTGCTATTTTTGCTCTCCTTCCCAAGCCCTCAAAAGTTACAGCATTGCTTTTATTGGCCTTTGAAGGGATGTGCAATATATAGTGTTGACCTATTGCAATGTTTGTGAGTTTTCAGTTATAGAGTAAAATTTACTCCTTTATAATGTAGGTGCCAATGGACAAGGTCAATGACCGCATTACAAACTAGCCATGTGAAAGCTATTGAGCTATAATATCCATCACCAAGTACGGTGGGAAATGATTTGACCTTTCTTTGAATAGTAGTTACTGAATCAAATGATTTCTCAGTTTGAAAATAATTGCAGATCTCAGGTGCCCATTTAAGCCACTGCCTTCTGAATTCACATCAGTACTCATGCTCCCACTGCCACTACTGGCAATCCTAAGGAGCAGCACATGAAATGTGCAAAAGCAGCATGTGGTGATGGGATGACAGACGGTTTTGGATGCAGATGATCTGCATTTATATCTTGGCTCCTTTTCTGTCTTACTAAGTGGATGGCATATGTCAAATTACTTCCCTGTATCTTAGTACTGATGTGAAGTTTAATGAAATATATTTTTTAAATACTGTTGTTCACACGGGTGTTCTATATTTGAAACTAATATGAGATTGTATATCAACTACACTTTAATAAAAGTAAAGTAAAATAAGTAAAATTAAAATGCTGTTGCTCAGTTTCACTTCCAACTTGGAAGAGCTTGGAAGTCATCACTCCAAGTCCTTACAAACAGAAAATCAATGGCTTTTCTTATCCATAAGAGAATTGAGGTTGTCTGGCAAAACTTCACTCAAATATGAGGAGATAGGCACATCCAGAGAGATACAGCTGAAATCTTCTTACCTGGAGGAGTACTCACTGGGGGACATAAACTGGTAGGAACACTGAAATGCTAAATATAATGAATTGTGGGTTGTCTGAGAGTGAGAATTTCCTGGGGGCTGACCTTAGGGAAGCCCTCACACAATCATGGGCTTTATCTTCATGAATCCCATTAGGTTCCCGCCCACCCTCCTCATCCCTGCCTGGACTTGTCCCCAGGCCCTCTAATTGGAGGACATCCCTCTGGCCATGCACTCACTCTACCATCAGGGACAGAGATGTCACCTCACTGGATCACATTCAGTGTTTCAGAACCAAAAATCCAGGGTATAGACACTGACTGCTGGTAACTCGGGGGTCCAAATTCTTACTGTCCTGGAAGGGTAATTCCTTTGTCAGGGAGACAAGTCTCCTAAAGCTGTAGGGCTGGCTGTCCTTTGCTGATAGGGCCCTACATATAAATCCCTCTTGGAACAAGGTGGGTTATAGATGCACAGCCAACCACTGGGCTTTCTGGGCAACACTGGCCACTCCACAGGACACAAGATTTGGAAAGTGTCAGAGTCCAAGCCCCTGCGAGGGGCAGACGTGGCCTGAGAGTCATCAGTGTGGGGGAAGAAGGCTGTGCAGAGATGGGGAGTGGGGTGGTGCTGGCATTGGGGAGTGACAGGCAGGAGGCTGCTTTGCTGGGCATCAGCCTGGTTGGAGGGAGCAAACGAGGAGCCAGCATGCTGGCCAGTGACTCACAGGGTGAGCTAACACCAAAGGGGAGCTCCTGTGAGCAGGTCAGCAATGAGTCTGCCCTTGAGGGGAACCAGGAGCAGCAGCTGAGATGCCAGGGAAGCCCCAGTAGGCGTCCTGACTCAGACAAGACAAGACAGGTGGGCCACCCCTGGGCACGAACCCAGAGCGGAGACGACACAGGCATCCTGGGTGGGCATGTGGCTTGTGGAATGAAGGCCACGAGCCTGTCAAGTGCCCACGTGTTTGAACACGACATGTAGGCCCCATGGTACCGTGAGGGCTGCGCTGTCCTCTGCTGGGGACGGGGCTCCCGGCCCCTCCCGCACAGCTTCGCACACGAACAGCCTGGGCTCACTCTCATCCCAGAAATGGCTCACAGGAATGAGATTCCTCAGCCTCTCATCCTCGAAGGGGCGGCTCCTGAAAGAGAAGGCCCCTCCTGTACGTGGAGAAGGGTAGCTGTGCCCGGCTCGGGGGCACATTCAGCAGGCCAGCAGCCTGCTTATATCCTGTCAGACTGGAACACGGGCCAGAGTCCCAAGGAGGCGAGCAGGGTGGCAGGCAAGTGGGTCTTGGGTGGGACGGCGCCCCAGGCCTGGTGGCTTCAGGCTATGGCCCAGCAGTAGGGTGGTTCCCATCCCAGGGGTGACCTGGGGTGATGTGTGTGCTGAGCACAGCCTGGGGCCCTCTCATTGGTGAAACTCTGTGTTTTATGTGTCCAGAATGTGAGGCGGTGCCATAGGGAGACAAAAGGGGCTGGGCAGCACAGGGATCAGATCCAAGAGGGCAGGAGCCCAAGGGAGCCCTGAGCCGCCTCTGACCGCCACACCTGGAGGAGCGAGACAGGCCAGCGACGACTGTCCCGGAGGAAGGGCCTGGCCTGCCAAGGGCCACAGGTGGACATCGAGGGGAAGTGTGACTCACAAAAGTCAAACAACAGACACTGGGGACTAGGGTTGAGGACAGTGGGGATTAAAGGAAAAGTCAGTCCCACGGTTTTAGGCCAGGTGACCAGGAAAGCTGGCGCACAGACAAGGCCGGGTCCCTGGGGAAGAAGGCAGAGGCAGGGTTGAGGGTTGAGGTGAGGGAGAGGAACCCCAGTGGGCAGTCTGAAGAGAGGTGGAGCTATGCAAGGTGAGCCCAGTGAATGTGCTCCAGGGAGGCCACAGGCAGGGGTCAGCTTAAGCCACCAGGTAAAAAAGGTTCCGGAAAAGGACTCTGAGGAGAGGTGGGCGAGTGCAGCCCAGGCTGGAGGGGGACATGGGAGGGGGCTGCAGAAGAGCCAGGGCATGTCTCCCCCCGAAAGCCTGCTCTGGCCTGGGATGGGCTGCTCTGACCCCAGGATGGGCTGCAGGTGCCTCGCGGTGCCCTGGCCAGCACACTGGGCCTCATGCACCACTTCACACAGAACCAAACGTGAACCCAAGTGGACCTACATTCTATGAGTTCTTTCTCAGTGGTAGAAGGAACTACCAACATATATTACAGAAACTCCTGAAGAAAGGCAGGTATTTCTTCCAGACCCACATTTTCCATCAGGACAGACCCCTCCATCGCAGGAGACGCTGGCGGTCGGCAGCCACCACCGCACCAGGGCTCCAGAGCCTCAGGCCTGGAAACAGAGCCCCCACCCGTAGGGCACCAGCCTTCCTTTTTGTTCTTACTTCAAATTCAACAACAGCCTGCCTCAAGGCTGACAAGCGACTGAGTATCACTTTCAACAAATGCCTCCCAAACCAGCCTTACTTCTTAGTCTCCGGCCCATGAAAGGATGTCGTCTCTCTCTGATCAATCTGTCCTGTCTTGAAGTCAAAGAGAGTCACCGTGTCCATTTCCACATCATAGAAGCAGATTCTGGAGTCAGGGCTACTGTCAGCCTGGGGGACAGAAAACCAGAAGCTCACAGCGCCCGTCCGGTGGATGCACCACACGTTTGAGAAAAACACGTCCTGGTGTCAACGACCTGTAAGCCCCTCCAGCTGCCGTGCTCCCAGCAATCACGACAGCAACACTGCCTTGCTGTCTCCCACCGGGACAGTTCTTGAATTACTACTTCATAATTTCAGAGAATTGAAGACAAATTCTAGATGATCATGAAGGTCGCTTTCAACCACAGCTGTCCAGCTCATCTTGGTGCTGACTTGGGTGGGAGAGGCTTAACCATGGGGACAGGAAGGGGTCTGGATTATGATGGACCAGTTCTCACATAGGTGGGTAAGAATGAAGTGCACTCCACAAAGGGACCTTCAGGAAAGCTGAGAAAATGGAGCCAGCTTGGCAGTCGAGACAAGTGGATGCCGGTAAGGCAGGTGCACCATCAACAGGTGCACACGGATGCTGGTACGGCAGGTACACCATCAACAGGTGCCACTAGCCAACACGAGAATGGTGAACAGGATGAGTGCATAAGAAAGGCAAAACAACGAAAATTTGCCAAAATTTTAGACAAAAGAAGATACTTCAAGCTTAGGAGCAGTGATAGAAGTCACAAATTAAAGTCCTAAGAGGTTTAACATGACGCTGTAAGTTTCTAGTTGTCACAAATACCATCATTAACACGAGAAACACGAGCCTAAGGCAGCAACGTGTGCCCCACAGCTCGGCTCCTCCCTGATGCGCTGGCAGGGCCTGTGGCCACCTCGCTGCACTGCAGCCTGCACGTGACTTTTCCCACCCAAAGCCCACTCCCCAAGCCCCTGGAGTGCCAACGGGGTGGGTGGGGGCAGCTGTTTCAGCAAAGCCCTCATGCTGGACACTTTTTCTTCCTTCTGCTGAGGACAAGCCCTGGGGGGCCTTGTAGGGGGTCCTGCTCTGAGCCTTAACCTCCCTCAATCTCGCTCTGCTCTTGAGAATCCAGCCTCTCAGGTGAGTGGTCACCCTGCAGAGGGGTTCCTGCCTCTCACCTGCACGCATGCCCAGCACCATGGAAATGGCCCTCCCGGGATCCCTGAGGACCTCACAAGCCACGTGGCCCGAGGCATGCCCAGTGCTTTCCCCACTGCCTGGAAGACCCGTCTGTTCCTCTGCACTTTATCCTGCTGCTACCCCAGCTGCTGACCAACTAGGTGCCTCAGGCTCGCCTGTCACGAGGTGCCCAACCATCCCATCTCCTCGGCTGCCTCCTGCCACCATGGCCACTCTGCTCCTTCAGCTGCTCCAGGGCCCGTCTTGGTCCTTGGGCAGGCAGTGGCTGCTCTTTTCCTCCCAAGGATCCCCAGGTGCAGCCAGCTCTCCTTTTCTGCCTCTACTGGGCTTTGAGGGTGAGAACCAGCCCCTGCCTTTCCTCACCCCTCGGCCAGTCAACCCCCAAGCCCTCAGGATGGTGCCATGTACCAAGGGGACTTCTGCACCCCTGATCTGTCAGCCCCTCTCAACCTGTTGTTTAGAAATGATCTCTAGAAAGATGCTGTGGCGTCACACTCCTGCCTCTGCCCTGTGTGCAGGCCGTGTGCGTGAGGCTGGCCCCGTGTGCAGGCCATGTGCATAAGGATGGCCCCATGTGATGACCACCGACCATGCTGGCCTTGGCCTCGTCCCCCTGCCAGTGACAGCAGGCCCTTGGCTGGGCTCCCTGGCACCCGTGCCTGGCAATTCACAGCTGGGCTTGCCCATCCTTCCTGGATGCCTCAACCTCCCTGGGGAGACTCTGGAGCATCACGCCCCTCCCTCCAGCTCTTGGCCGGGTTGTCAAACTTCACCCTATGCCTCGTCCTTTGACCCATGTCTCTTCATCCACAGGCCCTCTTGCTTATCCATCAGTTGGTACCTATAGTATCCAGCAAAGTGCTTGGTACATGGAATGAAGGGTAACATGGGCAGACAGCACTCCACCCGGAGACTTCTTATACCAGTCAATCTGCTTCTGTAAGCAAGTGGCTCAAGGTACTCTCAACAGCTCGTGTCATCCCCCTCATGCCAAGAGAATTTAACTGGGTGAGGAGTAGACAGAGACAAGGTGAGGATTCAGAAGCGAGGGAAGGCAGGGAAAACGGAAGCTGGGTGGGTGGTGGTGGGTAGCAAGGGACCGCGGGAGTGGAGGAGCGGAGTCGGGAGGGCCCCAAGCTCCACCTACCTTGCTGAGGAGGACGCTGATCTTGCTGCAGTTTGCATTGCACCTAAGTGAGGCCATGCCTGCAGCCCCGGGGACCAGCTCCGCCAGGTTCTTGCAGCCGCAGTGCACTTTGGCCTCCCTGCAGGGGACACAGATATCAGTGCAAACTGAAGGCTTGTTTCTGCATGTGTTTGCCACTCACCATACACAGGCAGGTCCGAGAGTGAACTGAGCCTTGAGTTCTGTGCGGCGGCCCGGCTGCACTCACCGGGGTTAGGTGTGCTTGGGAAATGGGCCGTGCTCAGGACACAGGGCAAGTTTTATTTTTTTTGTTTAAAGTTTTGTGGCTTTAAAAAAAATGGAGGCACAACGGACCTATAAGGTGGTACTGGTTTCTGGGGTACAAAATGGTAATTAGACATTTGTCTGGGTTTTTAAGGTTCTGCTTTTATGAGCAGATAAGGACACCAGATCTCACTAAGGACATGCTCTGCAGGCTGCTACCCGGGCATGTTTGGGTGCCCTTCCTCAAAGGACTCAGTCACAACTGGAGTCTCCCTAAAACACACCCAACTTGCACTAAGCAGCCACCATAGCTCGCTGCCATGGTAACACAGCCTGGCATGTGGTGGCAGCCCAGCTTGGATTTTTCCTTTATTCACATTTCCTCATTATTGCCCCACTGCCCTCTTTCTGTCCCAGGATCCCTCCAGGCCCCACATGACATTTAACTGCCTCGTGCCTTGGGCTCCACTGGGCTGGCAGTGGCCCAGTTGTACCTTCGGGAAAGATCAAAGCTTTTAAAGTGAGCCAAGTCTGTTCCCACAGCCAGGAAATTTCCACAGATGTCCAAGAGGCATGGGTTCCCCTCCGTCTCGGAGAACAGCAAGAGCTGTTTCACAGTCCCCTACGGGAGAGAGAACTCGGGCTCAGGGAAGCTGCTCGCATGGCATCCGGCTCATCACTGAACTTCACTCACAGGAAACCACATCCGTGGCACTCACACCTCCGCTGCGTGTCTGCGAGGGGCATGTGTGTGCCAGCGCCCCGCGAGGCTCTGTCGCTCTGTGGGGAAGACGGGGCCTGCCCTCGGTGGGGGTCCCAAGTGCGTGCAGGTCAGGAGGCACAGAGCAGCCAGGCCAACAAGCAGACATACATGTAACCTCAGCCTGACAAAGTGCCACAGGCGACAAGTAGAGACATGATTACCGGGGTGGGGACAGTGAGTGCCACCTGCTTGGGTGGCCCAAGAGGCCTTGTCCACGCATGTCTATGAGCCCCTGATGTGTCCTGTACACACTCTGACACTCCCACTCTGTAAGAGAGCCCTGTGGCTCAAGTCATCCGATGCTCAGTGATCATCTGCACCCTGCCTGGCCCTGGGTCCAGAGCAGAGAATCCTAGCCATGAGCAGAGCATCCCCAGGACTCAGAATGGGGGCAGCGACTCAGGTGCACAGCGGGCCGAGCCCAGGCAGCAGAGCAGGCACAGTTCCAGTGCCCTGCACAGGAGGGAGGCCAGCTGGTTTCCAACACAGCTTGGTGGGCTCCTAATTCTAGAAAGCAACTCCAAGAGCAGGCAAAGCAGCAGGAAGCTGCACAAGCGGTCCAGGGAACCTGGGTGCAGGAGGAGGGGGAATTCTAAGCTGAGGAATTGTTTTCGTTTTGATGCACCTAGTAGGGGCTTAATAAGGACTTGTGGAATGAGCAAACATTCATGGAGTCTCAAAGGATCGAAAGAAGAACCATAAGCCACTGCCAACTGGGCCAGGGCGGCCCGTGAACGGTGACAGAGCAGAGGGTGGGGGTCTCGGCCACTGCCGACTGGGCCAAGGGTGGCCCGTGAACTGTGACAGAGCAGAGGGTGGGGGTCCCGGCCTCCTTCCTGATGGTCGCCTCTGCTGCCACCCATGCACTAGGGTCCCCGGCAAACTGGAACTCCCCTTGCCTCCACATTGCTCAGCTACCATCCTTTTTTTTTTTCATTAAAAGAATGATGTAATTTATTTATTTATTTATAATTTTTTTAATTAAGGTATCATTGATATACACTCTATGAAGGTTTCACAAGAAAAACAATGTGGTTATTACACTCACCCTTATTGTCGAGTCCCCCCCACACCCCATTGCAGTCACTGTCCATCCGTGTAGTAAGGTGCCTCAGAGCCCCTACTTGTCTTCTCTGAGCTACACTGTCTTCCCCGTGACCCCACACACCATGTTAGGCTACCATCTTTATGTCAACGCAGTTCACATGCCCAACTGTGGCTTCAGTGAGCTGACCCGGCTCCTGACCTCAGGCTCCTGGGTGTCTCTGGAGGGGGGCTCCAGGCGCCGCAAACCGCACCTTGCCCCCAAACCCAGACTAGCAAGCTCAGAACACCTCAATTCACCCAGCCACCACCCATCATCCAACCACTCAACAAATTCCTGACCGGTGCCTCGACCCCTCTTCCACTCTGGCTACGGCTCCAGGCCCTCAGGCTTGCTCCTGGTAGCACCTCCCAGCTGCCCCAGACGCTCCCCAGCTGCCCCGGTCTCCCCGCTACACTGACAGTGGTGTCTTCCAGGAGAAGATGGCACAAAACCAAGAAGAAAACAAGCTCCTGGTGGGTGAAGCTGACTGGCTGCGAAGCCTGTCGGGGAGACACATCTCCAGCTCTGCTCTGACAGCTGTCATCACCGCCCTCCTGCTCCTGAGCAGTGATTTACCTGCCAGGTTCGAACTTGAACTCGGTTTGGCTCCACAGTATACACGCTTTCTTCATGCATTGTTAACACCGGAGACTCACACAGGAAGGTACCTAAGATGAAGGATGACATCATGAGAGCGGCCCGTGCTTCCTCAGTGTTGGAGAAGCATGCTCACATACGTTCCCTAATTTGCCCTGGCCCTCACTGATGCGTTTTCTGTGCCTGCAAATGAGGAAAGCAAGGCTCTGAGCACAGGGGACTGCCCAGGGTCACAGCTGGTGGTGACAGCTCGGGCAGGCTCCCCGGCCCTCCTCACGAGCAGTGTCTTCTCTCTCCCCCAGTCTGGTAGCCGGTGCCTCCAGCAGCACAGCTGTCCGTGCAAGTGACTGCTCATCTCACTTGGAAGTTTGGAGGCAACGAGCCCTAGTCTCTGCCTGCAGACAGGTTCTTATCTAATTAGGGAGATGATTACACCAAAACCCAGAAAATATGCCAGAACCTGCTATGCTGTCTCCCAGGGAGAAGTTCACCCACGCCCCCAGGGGGCCTATAGCAGAAGAGAGGAGGGGATGTGAGTTGTCCCCCCAAGACAAGGCAGAGCAGAAGGGTCATGACAAAGGGTAAGTGAATGGCGTGAGGGAGGTGGTGATCCCCAGTGGGAGATGGCCCCAGGGAGGCACCAGGTGTTCAACAAGCCCTGAGGGGATACCCTGGGGACAGGGCAGTGGCCAGGGTCAGGACAGCTGAAGGTGAGAAAGTGCAGCAGAGTGGACCAAGGAGCCTGTCCTGATGGCCAGTGTGGCAGGCTGGAAGATGTCCCCCAAAGATACCAGGTCCTAATCCCTGGAACCTGTGACTATCAGCTCAGGTCTTCACTGGGGGAGCACCCTGGACTACATGCCACAAGCGTCCTTGGGAGAGAGGTGGGCATCAGGCAGGAACAGTGGCGTTGGAGGCAACCCCCAAGCCAAGGGTTGCTAGCAGCCACCAAGGCTGGAAGACGCAAGGGAGAGAGTCTTCCCTTGCCCTCTGGAGAGAGTGCAACCCTGCTGATGCCTCATTTTGGCCCAAAAAACTGATTCTGGACTTCAGACCTCCACAACTGTGGGAGAAGGAGTTTCTGCTTAAGCCACTGGGTCTGCGCCTTGTCAGAGCGGCCCCAGGACACCCGTAGAGGAATGAGCTGGGCAGTGAGGGTGAAGGTGGCTCAGTGAAATGGAGACTTGGGAGGCTGATGGGATGTACTGTGCTGGAGACTGATGGAGCCTCTCTGATGATCCATCCTGCAATTTTCAGACAGAGGCTGGCCTTGGTCGGGATGCCATGGGCTCACTGCTCTGTGTGGTATGGAACCAGTTCAGAAGTCGGGTGTGTAGCAAGCCTCTTCCCTAGAAAGCTGTGCATGTTTATGCTCACGCAGCCTTATTTCTGAGATACTGCACTCCTGGAGCCAGGCAGAGCCTGCTGGCCCCAGATCTGGCTGCACTTCTCAACCACCTTGGCTGGCTTCAATAGGGTGCAGCTGAGGAGAGGCCTAGGAGGCCCTGCGGGTGGGGAGGGCAGAGCTGCAGCACTGGCCACACAGGAAGACTGACAGGAGGGTCTCTCCAAGGCCACGTGCAGCCCCTGCAAACACACAGGTACCAGGGCCCCCATTAGATCCTGAGATGATAAAGCACAGAGCTCAGTCCCCTCTATTGGGGTCACACGACTCCTACCTGCATTTCGTAATATGGCTCCAGAAGGCTCAAAGATTGCCACCTGTTTTCTGTTCCAGATGGCAACAGCATCCTAGAAAGGATCATGGGATCAGATAGCAACCTGCCACCGGGGTTGCCACCATCCCGAACGACCCTAGGGACTGAGCAGGTCTTTTGTCAATACTGGAGGCCCCAGGCTGGCCCCACAGGTCACCCTCACAGTCACCTTGGTGGCAAACACGCCATGGATGTGCATGTCTGTGCGCAGCGTGTGCGTCACGCCTGTGGACAGGGAGGACACGCTGAGTAAGCTTGGGGAGATCTGAACCACGGCCACTTGCTGGTGGAAGTGCGAGGACATGGCCTGCTCGCTGAGGATGACCACGGAGCTGACATTGTTCACCGCCAGAAGGTTCTTCATGGAGCCCCACTTCGTTCCGTGTTGCAGAGAAAGAACCACAAGAGAGTGAGGAGGAGAGAGACGTGATCAGGACAGCGCATTCAGTACAAGGATTCTGAAAGGTTTCCAAGCACTATTTCTTTTTGTCATTTAAAAAAGTGACTTAAGATGTGTGCTTTGTAGAAACATTTAAAAATACTGGCACTCAGGGTTTGGCAGCAGGTAGACACTTGTGTGGTGGTTCTGGCGTGTGTTCATTCTGACTGGCTGAGCATCTTCTAGAATTTAGTTTTCTGACATTAATTTAGGGAGGTTTATTGTTTATAAATGGATGCCACACTTACACTATGTATTAAATCACCCAGCTATCCTCAGATGATATGAAATGCTATCACAATTTCATATTATACTCCCCAAACTATGCAAATTTGTTTCTGGATTTCCTACTCTGTTACACTGATGTATTTATCCATTCCTGAGTCAAGCATGCAGTGTTTTAATTGCTATAGTTTTGAGATATATTCTGGTATATGATACAGAAATGTTCTGATTCTTTATTATTTTTCCCTAGGCCATTGCTCTCCCAGATGAGTTCAGAATTATTGTGTTGACTTCTCCCAGAAAAAAAGTCATTATTTTTACTGCATGTATGTGTAATTTGTAGATTTGGCAAGAAATGACACTTTCAAAAGGTTGTGACTACTTATTTTTTTTTAATGTCCTTTAGGAAAATCAGTGTGGCTTTTACTATCATTTAAAATGGCATCTACTCCATTACCAGAGACCAGGGACAAGGCCAAAGAGCCCGTCAGAACCACCGCCATCCCGGGTGACTGTATGCGCCCAGGGCCAGGCCCTCCAGGGAGGAGCTGGCACCACAGTGGTGCAGCCAGTTCCTGGACAGACAGGCAGGCAAAGGACAGCAACAGGCCCTGGAGGGGGGTGGGCAGGAGGATCAGAATCCCAGGGTCGACACCATATTTTACCAAAAATGTCCAGCTTGCAACCAAAAATTAAGAGCCAGGTACAACAGGAAAATATGATCCACACGCAGAGAAAAAGCAGGCAGCAGAAACTGCCAGAGAGGCCTCAGGTACCCACGTGAGCAGATGAACCCTCGGAGGACCCACTGCAAACATGTCCAGAGCCAAGGAAGCCTCGCGTGACAGGCACGGGGAGGCGGACACTGTGAGAGAACCAAATGCCCAAGAATTTCAACATATACCCCCACTGAACTCACACATGAATGTTCACAGCAGTATTATGCAGAATAGTGCAGAAGTGACATCATGACCCAGTGTCCGAGGACGGGTGGAAGCACAACAGCAGGTGGCCTGTCCGCCACGCAAATGTACTCAGTCACAGAGAGCGTGAAGTACAGTTGATGCTTGGAGGATGCAGAGCTTGGGGCACGGACTCCCCACACAGTCAAAAACCCACATTAATTTTTTTTTTAATTTTGGTATCATTAATCTACAATTACATGTGCAACATTATGGTTACTAAACTCCCCACTTCATCAGGTCCCCCCCACCTACCCCATTACAGTCACTGTCCATCAGCGTAGTGAGATGCTATAGAGTCACTACTTGTCTTCTCTGAGTTGTACAGCCGTCCCCATGCCCCCCCAACATTACATCTGCTAATCGTAATGCCCCTTTTCCCCCTTGTCCCTCCCTTCCCACCCATCCTCCCTAGTCCCTTTCCCTTTGGTAACTATTAGTCCGTTCTTGGGTTCTGTAATTCTGCTGCTGTTTTGTTCCTTCAGTTTTTTTCTTTGTTCTTATTTGTTTGATACTTGTCTTTTTCGGCTTGGCTTATTTCACTGAGCATAATACCCTCTAGCTCTATCCATGTTGTTGCAAATGGTAGGATTTGTTTTCTTCTTATGGCTGAATAATATTCCATTGTGTATATGTACCACATCTTCTTTACCCATTCATCTACTGATGGACACTTAGGTTGCTTCCATTTCTTGGCTATTGTAAATAGTGCTGCAATAAACATAGGGCTGCATCTGTCTTTTTCAAATTGGGCTGCTGCATTCTTAGGGTAAATTCCTAGGAGTGGCATTCCTGGGTCAAATGGTATTTCTATTTTGAGTTTTTTGAGGAATCTCCATCCTGCTTTCTACAATGGTTGACCTAATTTGCATTCCCACCAGCAGTGTAGGAGGGTTCCCTTTTCTCCAAATCCTTGCCAACATTTGCTGTTGTTTGTGTTTTGGATGTTGGCCATCCTCACTGGCGTGAGGTGATATCTCATTGTGCTTTTAATCTGCATTTCTCTGATGATTAGTGATGTGGAGCATCTTTTCATGTGCCTGTTGGCCATCTGAATTTCTTCTTTAGAGAAGTGTCTATACATGTCCTCTGCCCATTTCTTAATTGGATTATTTGCTTTCTGTTTGTTAAGGTGCATGAGTTCTTTATATATTTTGGATGTCAACCCTTTATCAGATACGTTTTTTATGAATATATTCTCCCATACTGTAGGATGTCTTTTTGTTCTACTGATGGTGTCCTTTGCTGTACAGAAGGTTTTCAGCTTGATATAGTCCCACTTGTTCATTTTTGCTTTTGTTTCCCTTGCCTGGGTAGATATGTTCATGAAGAATTTGCCCATGTTTATGTCCAAGAGATTTTTGCCTATGTTTTTTTCTAAGAGTTTTATGGTTTCATGACTTACATTCAGGACTTTGATCCATTTTGAGTTTACCTTTGTGTATGGGGTTAGACAGTAGTCCAGTTTCATTCTCTTACATGTAGCTGTCCAGTTTTGCCAACACCAGTTGCTGAAGAGGCTGTCATTTCCCCATTGTATATCCAAGGCTCCTTTATCAAATATTAATTGACTGTATATGTTTGGGTTAATGTTTGGATTTTCTATTCTGTTCCACTGGTCTGTGGGTCTGTTCTTGTGTCAATACCAAATTGTCTTGATTACTGTAGCTTTGTAGTAGAGTTGAAGTCTGGGAGCATAATTCCCTGTTTTATTCTTCCTTCTCCAGATTGCTTTGGCTATTTGGGGTCTTTTGTGGTTCCATATGAATTTTAGAACTATTTGTTCCAGTTCATTGAAGAATGCTGTTGGTATTTTGATAGGGATTGCATTGAATCTGTAGATTGCTTTAGGTAGTATAGCCATTTTGACAATATTTATTCTTCCTAGCCAAGAGCATGGGATGCATTTCCATTTGTTAGTGTCCTCTTTAATTTCTCTTAGGAGTGTCTTGTAGTTTTCAGAGTACAGGTCTTTCACTTCCTTCGTTAGGTTTATTCCTAGGTATTTTATTCTTTTTGATGCAATTGTGAATGGAATTGTTTTTCTGATTTCTCTTTCTGTTAGTTCATCGTTAGTGTATAGGAAAGCAACAGATTTCTGTGTGTTAATTTTGTATCCTGCAACTTTGCTAAATTCAGATATTAGTTCTAGTAGTTTTGGAGTGGAGTCTTCAGGGTTTTTTATGTACAATATCATGTCATCTGCAAATAGTGACAATCTGACTTCTTCTTTACCAGTCTGGATGCCTTGTATTTTTTTGTTTTGTCTGATTGCTGTGGCTAGGACCTCCAGTACTATGTTGAATAACAGTGGAGAGAGTGGGCATCCCTGTCTTGTTCTCAATCTTAGATGAAAAGCTTTCAGCTTCTTGCTGTTAAGTATGATGTTGGCTGTGGGTTTGTCATATATGGCCTTTATGATGTTGAGGTACTTGTGCTCTATACCCATTTTGTTGAGAGTTTTTACCATGAATGGATGTTGAATTTTGTCAAATACTTTTTCAGCGTCTATGGAGATGATCATATGGTTTTTGTTCTTCTTTTTGTTGATGTGGTGGATGATGTTGATGGATATTCGAATGTTGTACCATCCTTGCATCCCTGGGATGAATCCCACTTGATCATGGTGTATGATCCTCTTGATGTATTCTTGAATTTGGTTTGCTAATATTTTGTTGAGTATTTTTGCATCTATGTTCATCAGGATATTTGTCTGTGATTTTCTTTTTTGGTGAGATCTTTGCCCGGTTTTGGTATTAGAGTGATGCTGGCTTCATAGAATGAGTTTGGAAGTATTCCCTCCTCTTCTATTTTTTGGAAAACTTTAAGGAGAAAGGGTATTATTTCTTCTCTATATGTCTGGTAAAATTCAGAGGTGAATCCATCTGGCCCGGGGGTTTTGTTCTTGGGTAGTTTTTTGATTACCAATTCAATTTCATTGCTGGTGATTGGTCTGTTTAGGTTTTCTGTTTCTCGCTAGGTCAGTCTTGGAAGGTTGTATTTTTCTAGGAAGTTGTCCATTTCTTCTATGTTTTCCAGCTTGTTAGCATATAGATTTTCATAGTATTCTCTTATAATTCTTTGTATTTTTGTGGGGTCCGTCATGATTTCTCCTTTCTCATTTCTGATTCTTTTTATGTGTGTAGATTCTCTTTTTCTCTTAATGAGTCTGGCTAGGGGTTTATCTATTTTGTTTATTTTTTCAAAGAACCAGCTCTTGGTTTCATTGATTTTTTTCTATTGTTTTTTTCTTCTCAATTTTATTTATTTCTTCTCTAATCTTTATTATGTCCCTCATTCTGGTGACTTTGGGCCTCATTTGTTCTTCTTTTTCCAATTTCAGTAATTGTGTCTTTAGACTATTCATTTGGGAATGTTCTTCCTTCTTTAAACAGGCCTGGATTGCAATATACTTTCCTCTTAGAACTGCCTTTACTGCGTCCCACAGAAGTTGTGGCTCTGTGTTGTTGTTGTCATTTGTCTCCATATATTGTTTGATCTCTGTTTTAATTTGGTTGTTGATCCATTGATTATTTAGGAGCATGTTATTAAGCCTCCATGTATTTGTGAGCCTTTTTGTTTTTTTGTACAATTTATTTCTAGTTTTATACCTTTGTGATCTGAGAAGTTGGTTGGTAGGATTTCAATATTTTTGAATTTACTGAGGTTCTTTTTGTGGCCTAGTATGTGGTCTATTCTGGAAAATGTTCCATGTGCACTTGAGAAGAATGTGTATCCTGCTGCTTTTGGGTGTAGAGTTCTGTAGATGTGTGTTAGGTCCATCTGTTTTAGTGTGTTGTTCAGTGCCTCTGTGTCTTTACTTACTTTCTGCCTGGTTGATCTGTCCTTTGGAGTGAGTGGTGTGTTGAAGTCTCCTAAAATGAATGCATTGCTTTCTATTTCTTCCTTTAATTCTATTAGTATTTGTTTCACATATGTTGGTGCTCTTGTGTTGGGTGCTTAAATATTTATAATGGTTATATCCTCTTGTTGGATTGACCCCTTTATCATTATGTAACGTCCTTCTTTATCTCTTGCTGCTTTCTTTGTTTTGAAGTCTATTTGTCTGATATAAGTACTGCCACACCTGCTTTTTTCTCTTTGTTGTTTGCATGGAATATCTTTTTCCATCCCTTCACCTTTAGTCTGGGGATATCTTTGGGTTGAGGTGAGTCTCTTGTAAGCAGCATATAGATGGGTCTTACTTTTTTATCCATTCTGTTACTCTGTGTCATTTGATCGGAGCATTCAGTCTATTTACATCTAGGGTGATTATCGATAGATATGTACTTATTGCCATTGCTGGCTTTAGTTTTGTGGTTACTGAAGGTTCAAGGGTAGCTTCTTTACTATCTAACAGTCTAACTTAACTCTCTTGTTAAGCTATTATAAAAGTCTGATGATTCTTTCTCTCCCTTCTTATTCTTCCTCCTCCATTCTTTATATACTGTTTTATTCTGTACTGTTTTATGTTTCCTTTGACTGTTTTTGTGGATATTTGATTTTACTTTTTGCCTTTAGTTAGTATTTGGATGGTCTGCTTTCTTTGCTATGATTTTATTTTCTCTGGTGACATCTTTTTAGCCTTAGGAGTGCTTCCATCTAGAGCAGTTCCTTTAAGATATCCTGTAGAGGTGGTTTGTGGGAGGCAAATTCTCTCAGCTTTCGCTTGTCTGGGAATTGTTTAATCCCTCTCTCAAATTTAAATGATAGTCATGCTGGATACAGTATTCTTGGTTCAAGGCCCTTCTGTTTCATTACTTTAAGTATATCATGCCATTCTCTTCTGGCCTGTAAGGTTTCTGTTGAGAAGTCTGATGATAGCCTGATGGGTTTTCCTTTGTAGGTGATCTTTTTTCTCTCTCTTGCTGCCTTTAATACTCTGTCCTTGTCTTTGATCTTTGCCGTTTTAATTATTATGTGTCTTGGTGTTGTCTTCCTTGGGTCCCTTGTGTTGGGAGATCTGTGGGCTTCCATGGTCTGAGAAACTATTTCCTTCACCAGCTTGGGGATGTTTTCAGCAATTATTTCTTCAAAGACACTTTCTATCCTTTTTTCTCTGTCTTCTTCTTCTGGTATTCCTATAATGTGAATATTGTTCCGTTTGGATTGGTCACACAGTTCTCTTAATATTCTTTCATTCCTAGAGATCCTTTTATCTCTTTCTGCATCAGCTTCTCTGTATTCCTGTTCTCTGATTTGTGTTCCATTAACAGTCTCTTGCATCTTGTCCAGTCTGCTCTTCAACCCATCAATCGACTGTTTCACGTCTGTAATATCTCTCCTCGCTTCCTCTCTTAGCTCTTGCATATTTCTCTGTAGATCCATCAGCATGATTATGACTTTTATTCTGAATTCTTTTTCAGGAAGATTGTTTAAATCTATCCCATCAGGCCCTCTCTCTGGGGTTGTCTGGGTGATCCTTGTCTGGACCATATTCCTCTGTCTTTTCATGGCGATAGACGTGGTCGCTGGTAGGTGCCACGTGTGTCAGCTGGGAGAGCAAAGTCCCTTCCTACTTGTTGTTCTCCTTGCCCTTCTCCGGGGGCTGAGCTGGTTTCCCGCACACCATATGCAGTCTCTGGGATAATCGCCTGAGCTCCCTGTGTGCTGGGCCACCTCAGCCTAGCATATACCTTGTTATGGGTTCTGGGGCCCTTCCTGCTTAGCTGCGCACCAGCCGGGAGTAGATTCTGTGAGGTTACTGTGGGCAGGGCCAGTCCTCCGCTGTTCTGCAGCAGTGGTGGCTCTGCCAGACCCTTTGCGGCACCGGCTGGGGGGAACAAATGGCAGGCTGTTGATCTCTGTGGGAAGCCTTGGTGCGGCTTTGCCCGGCCGCTGGCCAGGGGGTCTGAAATTCCCCAAGACTCCCAGCCTGCTGGGCTGAGTGCACTGGGACAATTTTGTGCTGCTGTTGGGCCCTTGTCTCTTTAAAACTTTTTAAAAAGTGCCTGCTTTTATTTTGTCCCAGGGAGCCAGCTGAGGGGACCTGCTTGCAGTCTCTGTCTCAGATCCTGCCCTTCTGTTTCTCTAACCTCCGATACACCACACGATGTGTGTTTGTGCTCCCGGTGCAGATTACCAGGGCTGGTTATTTGGCGGGCCTGTGCTTCCACTCCCTCCCCACTCTGATTCTTTTCCTCCCGCCGGTGCGCTGGGATGGGGGAGTGCTTGGGTCCCGCCAGTCGCGGCTTTGTATCTTACCCGCTTCGTGAGGCACTGAGTTCTCGCAGGTGTAGCTGTAGCCTGGCTGTTGTGCTGTATCTTCTGGTCTCTCTTTTAGGAAGAGTTGTATTTGTTGTATTTTCACAAATATACATGGTTTGGGGAGGAGATTTCCACCGCCCTGCTCACGCTACCATTTTCCCAGAAGTCTCCCCCACATTCATTTTTGACTCACCAAAATGTAATTTCTGACAGCCACGTGTTGAGTGGAAGCCTTACTGATGACATAATAGTAAAGTGACACACAGTTTATAAGTTGTATGTATTAGATACTGTATTCATACAATCAAATCAGCTAGAGGAAAGAAAATGTCTTTTCAAATTGCTCCAAATCTCCCCAAAATTTCCTAATATATTTACTGGAAAAAATATCCATGTGTAAGTGGATCTGTGTATCAAACCCAGGTTGTTCAAGATCAAGTGTACTGACATGTGCTTCATGGATAAACCTTGGAAACACCTTGGAAGGTGAAGGAAGCCAGACACAAAAGTCTGCATGCTGCATGATTCCATGTATGACATGTCCAGGGTCGGTAAGTCCCCAGAGCCAGGAAGCAGAGTCACAGTTGCCAGGCTTGGGGAGGGGGCCAAGGGGGCCGGTACAGTTTTCCTTCTGGGGTGATGGGAATGTTCTAAAATTTGCTGGTTGCAAAAGTGTGAATACACTAAAAATCCCTTGGTATGTCATATATATATATCTCAAGTGAAGCTGCTCTTGGATAGACAGAGATAAAGTGATGGGTAGGTAGATAAAATAGACATAGGTCTCTACAGACCCCAACCCCTTATCTGCCATTCTGAAACCCAAAAGGCCTTCAGAAATATTTTTTTGTCTTAAGTTGAGTAACTGACAGTAATAGGTTCAAAGCCAATTACTTCCTCCACTTTTGCAGAAAACAAGTGCAGCCGCCACCCTGGTAGACATGTACCTTTATCTGCATGATGTTCCCTTCGAGCTCAGTAGGGGTTTGAAGGGCCCACCTGTCTTTGCCCTCCGTCCCTCGGCTGCTCTGGGGCCATGGCACTTTTCTCCACATGGCTATTCGCCCTTTGTCAGTCCCCGCTGCCAGAAGACCTACAGGTAAAAACAAAGGGCACGTTAACTGAGTTGAACAGGGAGAGAAACAGCACCAAGCTCCCTCTCTGACCAGGTGCTAAAGTATCAGGCACTGGCCCTTGGCCCTGTGGCTTCACCTTGCTGCATCTTCCTCTGCAGGAACTTAGGGCTACCTGGCAACAGAGTGTGTGGGGATGGGGACGGGAGCTGCCATCCTCCGTGTGGGCAGGGCCCAGCCCGACTGGTCAGGGCTGCTTCCCCGAAGCTACAGCAGCACCGAGCACTCAGCAGGCCCAAAGACGCCTCCTGTTCTTTCCACCCCATGTGCGTGTGTATGCATATACACACATCACATGCACACATTACATATACACAGTGTTTCCTACACTGTCTTTTTTGGGGGGGGTGTTAGGAGGGAACAGAGATCAGTTCCAAGAAGTCAAAGCCCCGGACCCTCATGTGGGATACCAAAGATATACTGTCACTTTCCTGTTCTTGAGAAATGGCTTTATTCCATGACTGACAAGAGTTAAAATCAATTACTGATCTTGGAAGAGCTGCTGCCACCACCCTGCAGCCCACGAAGCAAAGCTTGGGGCTGGTTCCCTCTCTGAGTCATGCCAGCCCAAGAGGTCTCACCTTTGACTTTACAGTAAGAAACACAGTTTATATTTTCTCCTTTTTCAAAACCAAACTTCTCCTCTGGACTCAGCAGGTAATTCTCCCCTCGTTCTAAATCCCAGAATCTGCAGTGGAAGTAAGGAAGGCCCATCAGCGCAGTGTCACTGCACGTCCCCCAGCTCGGAGGGCCTCGTTCAGTTTGCAGAGCAAACGAAAAGTCAGGAGAAGATGCGGCCGCTTGGATTCCGCCTGGAAAAGCACGCCGGCACTACATTACATTCAGGTCTGCTTTACAGTCATGACCAAAGGAAGCAGTTTTTAAAAGAGGCTTCCCTGTGACACCAGGGTACAAGAACAAAGGAGTCCCAACCTCATGCAGCGCCACGAGAGAACCCTGAGTGACGTGGACACACGTGACCCGCCCAGTGCCAGCTCCAAGGCCAGGCGAGAGCACTGCAGGCCAACATCAGGGTGGGGCCACCCCTGTGCGGGTGGAGTGGGGCACCGTGGTCTCTGGCATGTCTTGTTCTTTGATCTCACAGCTGGTTACAAAGCCATGACTACTTGATGAAAATTCTTCATAATTCATGTATTTTTCTGTACATATGTTATATTTCAATAAAAAGTTTACTCAAAGGGATTGAGTTTTAGTCATGGACTTGCTGGACAGCCTGGCTCTCACCTGAGGGCCACTTCCCCTGTAGCACTCACGAGAAGGCTGCCTTCGATCAAGGCGACGTCTGCCTGGTGGCCCATATTCCTGCTCAGCTTCACCTGGACAAGGGAAACAACCCGAGAGCAGCATGTTGCTCTGGCCAAGACTATATGTCCCTGTCTGTGGGCCCGGACCCTGCTCTGTGGTGGGGACTCCCCAGGGCAGGAGGCGGGATGAATGCCGGCACTGGGGGACCTCCCCAGCCTCCACGGTGCACAGGGCAGAGCCTACCACCAGCCCTGCAGGTTCAGTGGCTGATCACAGCGGCCTCCCAGCGTGTGGTGTACGGTGAGCACATAGGCAGGGTGACTGACTACCAAGCCGCCCTCCAAAGGAGGCATCTCACCCCCAATTTGCAGAGAACCAACCTGCCCAGGGCTCACCAGCCAGTGAAGGGCTCAGAGAGATTAGAACCCAAGTACACGTGACTCAGGGACCATCTTTCCAACTGCTGTGCTACAGGATGTGAACAAACAAGAACACATGGCCTATGAAAATCAGTCAGCTCCGTGATCTGCCAGCAGCTGTTCAGGGACAGTCCCAAGCTCTCTAAGAACATGAACTCCTCAGGGACAGGCCCCTCGAGGACACCACGTGGCCACCACACACACGGCAGGTGAGACAGTGCACGTGCGCAGGTGGCAGCTCTATGTGCGCAGAACAAACGCGGGGCAAATCCCTGAGGCTCTCAGACGGTGGACGGGCCTCCTCTGCACTGTGCATGCACAGCTGGGAAACAGGATGGTGTCCCGCCTGCTCCCCATCTCCACCGGGAAGGCCAACCGCAGGGCCGAGCCCCATGCAGTGCCCACCGGCCTGACTGCTGCCAGGCTGTGCACCTCCCTCCCCCGAGCAGAAGGAACGGCCCAGCAGTGCCGCCATGGCTCTGGCAGCTCTGTAGCCACCCGCGGAGAGGCAGAGAGCATGGCGCTGCTGCTCACCTTCATCATCTCCTTGGCCTCGCCCTCAGGGGTCACCATGTACAGCGACAGCAGCAGGCTCTCCGTGACCACCACCAGCGCTTCCCGCTCCTCCATGTAGAACAGTGTTTGGACGGAGCCGTCCACGGCCGCTGTCCACGTGGTCTTGCCTTTCTCGTCCACGTGGTGCACTGTCCCTGAGGGCAAAGGGGTCAGTCTGCCAGGGGTTCCACACTCACCACCATCCATCTCTATCCACAAAATAAACATCTTTGCTATAAAAATTTACAAGCGAAACATTTAAAAGATGTGTATGGAACCGCAGAGGCTGCCATCTCTGAAGTCAGCTCCATCTCACTGCCCAGTCTGGCCTCCATCTCCCTGGTCATGGGGCCTCTGACCTTCACACAGATGCCTGCCTCCGAACACTTGGCCTCCTCAGTCCATGACCGAGTGTTTGGGCACCGAGGCCCTGTGCCATGAGCCCTGCCCACACACCACAGTGGGGTGGTCCCCGCTCGCTAGCCCTCAGATGGGGGCTCAGTCACTGCATCCTTGCTGCCACTCTCAGGGACCTCCTGGCCCTCCCAGAATCCTCATTTTCTCAACAACCCTTGAGTTTTTATTAAGCTGAAAATTGGGTTACCTAGTGGCTAATCCTAGCAGTACTGAGCATTTAGGCAGCAGGTGTCTGCTGTCTGCGGCAGGCCGGCACTGAGCGCTTCCAGGGTTAGCTCAGCTGCCGTGTCCGGTGGGCTTGAGTGGGGAGCAGATGCACCCATTGTCCCTGTACAGTGTGGGCCACGGCCCTGGGTGAGGGCTGGCCTGTCGGCGTACCCCTGCCCTCTCTGTGCCCCTTGTGGGACCACTCCAATCCCGTCATTGGCTCTGCCTCTCTACCTCCTGAGACAGCAGGTATCCCTATTTATGGTGATGAAGCCCAGCCCCTCAAGCTACTGCCCAGTCAAGGCTAAGCTGTGGTGACGTCGCCTCCCGGGCCTCACCGCCTTTGTAGGCCTCACCTCCTCGGCCTCTTTCCAGCAGCAGACACACACTTGTGAACATCTCCCATGAACGTGGAAGACGTTTCTCTCCTAACTTCATACTGAATTTGCTAAGTGTCATAGCGCAGTCAGGCTCACTGCTCACTCTGAGGAAGAGCCGTGCTAGGGCCCAGATGGTGCACAGTGCTGACCGCCCGCGGGCTGGCAGGTGGTCACAGGCCACAGCAAAGCCCAGCCAGCCCTGCGCATGCGGGCAGGTGAGAGGCACCTCTTGATTACACAGACTGGGCAGTGGGAGCACGGGAGAACCTCACACCAGCCACCCAGTCTAGGTGCCCTGTCAGCAGGCAGGACAGGGTGGCTCACTGACAGCTTCACCATAAAAACCCCAAACACCAAAAAAGCTCAATTCGTATCTATCAGGACAAAGTGAAGCCCGCTTTTTAATACTGGGTAAGCAGCTGCCGCATCCCTCTAGATGGGCACACATCAGCCTCTTATTTTATGCAAACACCATGTATTCATTTAAAATCCTTGCCAGACAGCCCTAAAATGTTTTCGTTTCCTAGAATCCCAACCTCAGTGTCTCACCGTCCACCAAGCTGACAAAGAATGACAGTCCCTCCTGAGATCCCATTCTCAAGAGACTCCCAAAGCCGCTTTTCCTCCAGTTAAACATGTCCAGGGCTTTCTCATCACCACTCACAGCCGCCTTCGCCAGCTGGACAAGGTCCCTGAAAGTGAGTATGACGCAGGGGTCAGGACTCCTGCCACTCCACGTAGGAAGGTGTCGCCCCTGCAGGTGTGTGGACGGTGGCTCGTGGGTACCACCCCTCGGCACCAGGAGGAGCCACATCCCACCCCCTCCAGTCCCCACAGGATGTTGCTGTGAGGCCACCAGGGAGCCGGTACTTACTCGCCAGGAGGCGGCAGTCGGAAGATGCAGTGGGTCAGATGCTGTGCGTACTCATGTTTCAGCAGGGGCGCACCCTGCACTCGACCCCTCTGGTCCAGCTTCCACAAGAGCAGGACCCCAAGCTGCAAAACCAACAGCAGGCGCAGAGGAAATACATTCTTACAGGGTGTCCATGCAATGGAGCACATGCTTATTCCTTTTTAAATGTTTGTTTGCTATTTTTTATTGAAGTATAGTTGATATGCACTATATTGGTTTCAGGTATATGACCCAGTGGTTCAACAGTTACCTACATTACTAAATCCTCACCCCCACTAGTGCTGTCGGCACAGGAAGATGTTATAGAATCATGGGCTTACTCTCCATGCCATACTACCGTCCCCAGGACCAACATATATTACGACTAAGAATTTTTGTGCCCCTTTATCCCCTTCACCCTCCCCACTCACCCACCCTATCCCCTCCCCCATGGTAACACCAGTCCCTTCTCAGTGTCTAGGAGTCTTCTGCTGTTTTGTTCCTTGTTTTGCTTTGTTTTTATATTCCACAAATAAGTGAAATCATATGGTATTTGTCTTTCTCTGCCTGGCTTATTTCACTGAGCATAATACCTTGTAGGTCCACCCATGTTGTTACATATGGGAGGATTTATTTTCCTTTAATGGCTTAGTATACTCCATTGTGAGTATTATCCATTCATCTATTGATGGACCATTAAGTTGTTTCCATATCTTGGCTATCACAAATAGTATGGTGATAAACATAGGGGTGCAAGTCTTTTCAAATCAGGGATTTCGATTTCTAAGGTAAATTCCTAAAGTGGAATTAGTAGGTTGTATGGTATTTCTATTTTTAGTTTTTTGAGGAACCTCCATAGCGCTTTCCACAACTGTTGCACCAATTTACGTTCCCACCAACAGAGTAGGAGGGTTCCCTTTTCCCCACATCCTCGCCAACACTTGTTATTTCTTCTTTTGGATAGTGGCCCTTCTGATTGGCATGAGGTGATATCTCATTGTGGTTGATTTGCATTTCCGTGATGATCAGCGATGTGGAGTGTCTTTCCATGTGCCTATTGGCCATTTATCTCTTCTTTGGAGAACTATCTGTTCAGGTGCTCTGGCCATTTTTTAACCAGGTTATTTGTTTTTTTGGTGTTGAATCATGTGAGTTCTTTATATATTTTGGATATTAACCCCTTAACCCCTTATTGGATAAATCATTTACAAATATATCCTCCCACACTGTAGGGTGTCTTTTTATTCTGTGGATGGTGTCCTTTGCTGTGCAGAAGCTTTTTAGTTTGATGTAGTCCCACTTGTTCGTTTTTTATTTTGTTTCCCTTGCCCAGAGAGATGTGCCTGGAAAAAGTTACCTACACTTTTATGTTCAAGAGATTTTTGCCTATGTTTTCTTCTAGGAGTTTTATGTCTTACATTTGGATCCTTACTCCATTTCAAGTTTACTTTTTTTTTTTAATTACAAAACTGTTACATGCCCCATGAAAAATCCAAACAATTCAAATTGTTCAATGAAGACACCAGAAACTCTTCCACGTGCCCCTCCCATCCTTACTCCCCAGAGGAAATGACTGTCATGTGCTCAGTTTTTAAGACAAACTTTTGATTTGAGTAGATTCAGACTCACAGAGCAGATGCAAAGACAGAGAAGTCACACACCTATGCCTAGTTGCTCCTGTTACAGATGTCACATTCAGTGGGCCGTGTCCTAGCTTCAACGCGCCAACACAGACTTGTGACTGTGTGCTCACCCTCCTCAGCTCCTCCCCGGCTCCCTTCCAGTGGCAGGGCCCGCGTGACGCCACCCTGCCTCCCCACGCTGCTCTGGGCTGGGACAGAGTCCCAGGCTCTCCTGTTCTGACATCTTGAGGACTATGAAGGGGTTTTGTAGGACGTCCCTCTACTTCAACTCGTCTCGTTTCCTCATCAGGGTATGGGGCTGTGGGTTCTGAGAGAAGCCCACAGAGATCAAGCACCCTTCTTGGCAGCCCAGCAGGGGTCCAGGCTCCTGACACGACTTGCCTCTGCTGATGCTGAGCTCGCTATCCTGGCCAAGGACGTGTCTGCGACCCTCTCCCCTGGGAAGTTCTTCATGGTCCCCTTTCCTTCCTCTACTGTTTGTACAGCCACACTTAGGGGAGTTATGGCTCACCCCTTGAGCATGGTGTGTCTGCATAAATCATTTGGGATTCTTCAGTATAGGAGCTGGGCCTCTTTTCCACACTGACTTATTTATGAAATCATAGATTTATATTAGTATGGATCCATGAACATTTATTTTCTGCTTTGGGGTATAATCCAATGTTACTTTATTCATTTTAATGTTCCAGTTGTTCCAGCTGTGGTCATTGGCAGCTCTTTTGGTTGGTTCCTGTGACCCTTTGACAACCTGGTCACTGTGGATTTGGGGAGCACTTTATTTTCTGGCTCTACAGAGTCCTGGGGCTCACTGCCCCAGCCCTAACACCAGCCATTTCTCCAAGGAGTCCTGGTTCCTTTTATTGGAGGAAACTAACGGAAGCCAGGACCTGGGTGCTGGGGGTGCTCACTCGGAAAGCCATTAGTCTCAAGTCAGTGGCACCGACCAGGGCTGGGGGGTTCAAGGAGGGCAGGAGATGCCACTGCCCGGAATCACCCAGTCCCAGAGGAGGGCTTTGTGGCTGGGGACAGCACATGCATTATGTCCATTTGGAGTCTCCTCCAATTTGGTGCCTGAGCATCCCCAAAGCCTGCTTCCTGCTCAAGGTCACCAGACACCCCTCCTCCTATCCTTTCGATCAGCACCAATTCCAAGGACCCCTCAGGCTGCTGGCATCACTTCAGTGTATATCAGAACATGGTTTCCAAATAATTTCAGCCTCAAAAAGCAACATGTACAGAACATCTCTAAGAAAAGTCATGGAAGATCAAAGGTAGTATTTGCACACTTTGAATAGTGTATGTCACTAAGCCAACTTTCTTGTGCTTAGTAATTTTTTCAAAAATGATATTAAAAAGATACCATCTGCCTAGTGAAACACACACACACGAAGACAGAAAATGAAAAGGTTGCTGTCCCTGCACACAGCCCTCCCTCAAGAACATGCACAGGGGCCCTGCAGGGCTGTCAGCTATTTGAGACCCACACAGGAATGCAGAGACATTTCTCTGCTCTGTCCTCCCAAGGCAACCATCCAGAACTCATTTTTTAAACATAATCAGGACTTAGCATGTCCAGATTCCTAGGCTATTACTTTGGGGAAAAAGGTGTTCAATGCATAAGTTCAGAGCCCCTGTTCCCAAGGAGCAGTGACTTCTGCTCTCAGATGACCATGCACCCTGTGCTGACACAGGGACAGATGCCCATTGGAAAATCCAGAAAAATGGGCGCATGGTATGAACAGCAAAGGATGTATAAGTGGCTCTTCTAAGTAATAGTTATCCTCAACAGCAAGAGAATTGCAGATAGAACACCACTGTGCTATCACTTTCCAGGCAAAATTCTGATCTGGACACGATACCGCGGGGAACCACATGTGGCGTGTCGGTGTGGTGCGCACAGCCCCACAGAGGGGCTTCGCGAGCACTCACCAAACCCTAGGGACACGTGCCCTGTGGCCCAGATGCCCCGCTTCTAGGAATTTCTCTTAAGTGCCACATGTGTAAAATGGCAAGAGCAGGTTAGCCACTGTGTCAGCGTCTGTTTAGCAAAAACTTGGAGACAGCCAAAATGTTTATCAACAAAGACTGGCGGCAATGTGTTCACATAATGAAGAGCTGGTTAAAAGAGAAGAAAGTCCTCTGGTGACCAGTGCAGAGGGCTCCGACAGAGCGGTGGGGAATGAGGAGTTGGAGCAGGGCGGGCTGCACCTGCACTCTCCCTGTGGAGGAAAAGGGAAAACAGGGAGGAGGCAGCAGCCTCTGCAGGCTAAAGGGAATCATGGGAGAAAAAGAAATCTGAACTGCAGGACATTCTACTGAATAACTAGCCTGCACTCCTCCAAATGTTGGTGTCACAGAAGACCCAAAAGGAAGAGAAGAAGGAAAGGATAAAATCAGGAAACCATACTGAGAGGAGGCTGGAGAGAGATGACAGTCAGAGCCACAGCACCTGGCTGAGTCCTGGGTTCAGATAAAAGCAGCTACAGACGTCGCTGGGGCCACCGGAGACACGCTGACACGGACTGAACACTGAGGCCTCGCACCACCTCCGCACTGACTTTCCTGTGTGTGTGGCCGTAAGAATACCCTGTTCTTAGGAGATCCATGCTGAAGTATGTAGGGGGAAGTGTGATGTCTGGGACAAACCCTCAGATATTCAGGCAAAAGAGTGAGCAAGCAGATGTGTCCACATGTTAACAACTGGTGAGTTCATGTGAAGGGTACTTGGATATTTCTCATACTATTCCTTTAACGCCTCTAAAGGTTTGAAGCTTTTCAAAATCTGAAGTCGGGAAAGAATGCCTGTGCCTGCCTGCAGAAACTCTGGAGGGTGGACAGACTTTGGGGAGCTGTAAGCACCCGAGGGCAGGGGGAATGGAGTTGGAGGGTCTTCCCCATTTGTACCTGTCCATACTTTTTGAACTTTTAAACACATACATGTATTACCTTAAACACATAAAATAAGTGAATGCATTGTAAAGTTTCTGCCATATATTTATGAATCATATGAAGTCTAGACCAGGCCTAACTCATGGGCACTGGTGACATCTTGGTTGGGTGATTCTCTGCTGCAGGGTCTGTCCTGTGCATGCCAGGATGCTTGCCAGTGTGTCTGGCTGCCACCCACTAGATGCCATAGAAGCTCCCCCCATCCACCAGTGTGACAATAAAAATTGTCTCTGGAACTGTCAAGTCTCCCCGGGGAAAACCGAGCCAGTTAAGAAGCCCTGGGCTGCACAATTAGGACCAGGGTCTCCCAGGCAACAAGGAAGTGTGCTCAGGGAGCTGGTGACTCGGGTGCTACTAAAGTGTTAGGGCCTGAGGCATTCACCCATATTTACGAATGTTTTTACCTAGAAACACTCATTTAAAAAGTCATAGACATACCTCTGCCGTAAAGCGAGTGAGATGGTAGAATAAAATTTTCAAACTTTGCTTCCGATATAAAACAAAATCTGCCATGACATCCGGGAAGATCAACTGATTTAGACAACCACACATTTCTAATAATTTGTCTTTAACTAACTGTCCTTCCCAGTGTGTGTCCCTAGAAGTACGGGCAGTGAAATGCTGGCGTCTGAAAACAGTGTCACACGTCTGCTTACCCTGTCCCCTGACACGAGGCAGCTCCCGCTGGGGCTCCACTTGAGGACAGTGACATCGGCGGTGTGTGTCAGGGGGAGCACATACTGCTCTTTCTCCTGCTTATTGAACACTGTCACCTCCCCTGTCTCCCAGCCAACAGCCAGGATCAGCCGTGTAGGGTGCCAGCTCAGGGAAATGACCTGGAATGACCTCTCGATATGCATATCAGGCACGTGCTCACCCTATGACAGACAAGAGGCAAATCCCATATTACAAAGGGTGGCACCTACTCTAAGAATTTCTGGCTTATCAACACAGCTAGAAGATATAAAGAGCTGGTTATTACGGAAATGTTATATTTAATTTTCATAGAACACCAACCTTGTCCCTAGCTGAGCTATAAAAGCACAAAGTTAACACTCGACTGACCATGCTGAGCAGCTTACCAAGGAGTATGACCTCATACTCACAGCTGCTGGTGACTAGCTAGCATCTTGATGGGTTCCAATAAAACTTTATTTATAAAAACAAGCAGTGGGCTGGTGGGTGAAGTTTGTCGACCCCAAGGTTCTAAGTGTTGTTAGGTGAACCCAAGAGCCACTTCAGCATCTGCAAAGCCAAAGTAATTTTCAGAATGATACTAAGAAGTTACTAGCCTTGTTTACTTTCATCTCAGGAGTGCGCAGTGGAATTTTCCAGAGGCCCTGTGACTCTTGATGATATCACTGCTCTGACAGCTAATGGAATATGTGCTTGTATAGTCTTGTGTTTTGTAGTATTTTCTAAGGAAGTAGGTTTAGGGCATAAGTATGTGAGTTTTCAGAGAGTAACTTGGTTTGTTCTCAGTAGTATTGGGCTCTTCCCAGAAATCTCCAGTTATAGCTAGATTAGTGGCTTCGTTATCATCCCATAAATCATTGTTTTGAAATCCTAAAGTTTTCCTTGTGCAAATTAGAAACACAAGAAGTACACTTTAATAGCATTTTTAAAATTTTCTAAATTTTGAAGTTTTATCTAAAATTGCTATTTTAAAATTTAATAGTATTCTAAAGAAAATGTCATAATACATACCGACGAATTCTCCGGCTCCTAGAAAGGAGGAATCTACTCCAAGGAAGCTGGGCAACACCATGCTTGGTGCTGGGGCTGGACTAACAGAACAGATGGGGCCCCTGGCTGAGCTTCCATCTCCAGAAGGGCGATGGGCACATGCGCCAGATGAGACCTCCACACTGAGTGCACACACAGGTGGGTTTGCCCTTGTGATGGGAGGGCGACTTCCCTGGAGGGTGCCCAATGAGCCACTTTTGTCTGGAGGCTTAATGCAGTAACTGAGCAAACAGGCCAGGGGAGGCTTTCCTGCACAGAGGGTGCAGCATGGGCACCTGGGAAGCTGTGGGAGCCTCACCTGTCTGCAGGCCAAAGGCAGAGCATGTGTGGAAGAAAGGCAGAGCCAGGCCTTGGGGGGCCTGGGTGCCACAGTGGGGCCTCTGTCCTCACCCAAGGAGCAACACAGGGTTGGGAGAGGTGAGAGTAGGAGAGATTCCATCTGGGGCTCCAAGGGACAGTCTGCCTATGTGGGGGTGCATGGGGTGGCCCTCGAGGATGCAGCTACTGTGGTGAGGAAGCTGTGCTGGTTTGCCAGAGGCTCAGGGGTAAACAGAGGAAACCTGCTATGGATTACCGGTTGGGGGAGTTCAGGGTCACTGCGGGGCCCCATCCTGGGCATCGGGACACAGGGTGTGACCTTCACAGAGCAGGAGACACTGACATTCAGCCTTTGCAGGCAAGTGTGGGGCAGGAGCAGCGTGGGGCAAAGTTTTGGCCTTGTGGAGTTTGAGGTCTGTTTGAAACACCCAGGAGCTATCCCACAGAGAGATGGAGTCCTAAGTCTGCAGCTCGGGGGACTTGTGAGCATGAGATGTGGGTTTCTACCCCCACACACACCCTGCCCACCCCAGATACACACACAGACCCCACCCCACACACCCTGCCCTACACATACACGCACACATGCGAGAGAGACGAGCCGGAGCTACTCGAGTCAGAATTGCAGCTTCCTTCCAGAACTCACCTGTTCCAGATATACATCCACGCTGCCCCTCAAGGTTGTACCGACAGAGGCGACTGCCAGGAGTGGATGGACAGGGTGCCAACTGATGTGGGAAGGAGGGCCGACTGAGTCTGGGGCTTCAAGTCGGTGGTCGAAATACAGGGCCATGATGAGAGTCAGACCTAGTCAGAGTTGAACCCCGCTGGAAAAAAACAACCAAGTCCTATAAGTTTTGAACAAAATAAAATGACTATGTACATGATTCGGAAAGAGAAGCGTCACGAACCTACAATTGTAAAATATTCAGCAACTTACTAATAAATACCCCTCCAGAGCAATACAGGTACTTCCATGTGGGAGTGAGCTCAGACAGAGGAAAAAATACAATTAGAAGCAAGGGATTGGGCCTGGAATGATCCAGGGTGTGACAGGAAAGAATGAAACAGCACCGTCAGGACAATAAGAAGCCAGCCCTACAATCTAGACCACACAGTGATCGCCGGCCATTCTGATTCCAATCCTAATAAAGATAATTTATATTTCTATAACTCCCCTTTAAGAAAACTTTCCCTCAAAAAGCGCAAACTGCTTCACAAGAGAAATGTACAAAAAACCCTAGTACTCAATGTCTGATAAAGCCTGAAAACCAAGGTTGCTTCTCCGGCTGACTCTTAGATAGTAGAAGGCAAGAGGATTCCTTTGCCAGACTCAAGAAGGCAAAGCCATGGCCACTGTGGACTTGAACTGGATTAGAACTTAGTGTCTTTCTTTCCTGGAAAAGATGTGCATGCTGGCCCTTTGGATGAGCGGGAGTATGGTGGATGAACCTACGCTAACTGGGACAGAAAAGAGCATTTTTAGGTTGGTTTGCTATCATTTAAAATTATACAACTTCATACCCATTAGGAGGGTTTTCATCAGAAAAACAGAAAATAACAAGTGTGGCAAGGGTGGGGAGAAATTGGAACCCTTGTGCATTGCTGCTGGGAGTGTAAGACGGTGCAGCCGCTGTGGAAAACAGTACAGCAGCTCCTTTATGTTGAACACAGAATTACCATATGACCCAGCAAGTCCACTTCTGGGTACATACTCAAGAGAACTGAAATCAGGGACCTGACCAGATACTTGCACACCAATATTCACAGCAGCATTATTCACAATAGCCAAAAGGTGTTGACTACCCAAACGTCTACTGATGGATGCATGAATAAACAAAATGTGGTAAATTCATACAATGGAATGTTAATCAGCCTATAAAAGGAATGAAATTCTGACGCCTTATGTGGATGAATCTAGAAGACATATGCTTGGTGAAATAATGCAGAACAAGTACTGTATGATTCCACTTATCTGAGGTACTTAAAATAGTCAAAATCATAGACACAGAAATTAGCTTGACGGATGCCAGGGGTGGAGCAGGGCAATGGGGAGTTACTGTTTAACGGGGATAGGGTTTCGGTTTGGGAAGATGAAAAAATTCTGGAGAGGATGGTGGGGATAGCTACACAACATGTGTGCTGAATGCCCCTGCATTGTATACTTACAAATGCTTAGAATTGTAAGTTTTATGTTTCGCATATTTAAATACAACAAAAAAGTTGTGCAAAAATATTATTCAACACCTGCAAACTTCTCACTAGAGTAGGGAATGGACCATGCTGTTTGCTTTTACTGATATGACGATGTATCAGAGGAAGCCATGAAAGCTAGTTTGCAACTGGAGAAGGGATGCCACTCAGTGAGAAGCCAGAATGCATGGGGGCACAAATGACAGTTACATTTCAAACGTCTACCTTTTTCTTTTTACTCTATACCCTGAATACTAAACAAGGGCACAATTTTTGAGGTTGGGCAGCACTAATGGCAGAGCACCTAGACGGGGCTCCCACAGGGGCAGCCAGGCTCTGGCTGAAGGAGCAGGGTGGGTGGGGACTGGAGTCGGGAAGGGGCAGGATCCAGGGGCCTCCTGCACACACACATCACTTAGGGGACAGCTACATGGGTCAGTGTTCTTGTTGCAAACCTTCAAGCAAAGCCATTAAAAATGAAAACACACCAGATAAAAACCTGGGCTATTCAATACAGCAAAGGACACACACCTTTTACAATGAGTTTTAACGTGTTGCAGCGAACAAAGGGTCTAAATCCTGGGCTTTGGGAAATTTGTATTACTATTTAACAGGTTTATTTGTGAAAATATTCCTCTGAAAAATGAGCAGCATGTTAATGTGTCGTTATGATGGAGAGTTACAACGGCAGTTGAAGAAGTTAAACCTGATTTCCCTGTCTTTCTAATTTTAAATGTTGCTTTGTGATAAACATATATTGCTAACAGGTTTTTAAATGACTCTTTTCCTGCCTGAGCCTTCCCCAGAGGTGCTCCTACATTCCAACTTTGAGTTCTCCATCCTTGCATTTAGATTTTATTGCAAATGTGTGTGTCTGACCATCCTCCGCTCCCTACCAGATCCTGCCTCATGGGGTGGGAGGCCATGGGAATGCCCCAGCCCTCTAGAACAATGCCTTGCACAGAACAAAGGTCCCAGTATGTGAATCCCTAGTGAGTGTTATCATTAGCAAAGAAAAATATTCTTGATGTTTTGTTAGTTGTAAAAAGTAGGTCACAGGCTAGGGTCAGTGAGTCCATTTTTACACAGTGTATTATTTTTTTCATCATTCTTTTTACCTGCATTCTAACATTTTTCTTTAAGGAACTGTTATCTGCCTAATTATAAAAGAAAAGTTACCAAGGCTGCTTCTGGTTTCCAGACACCCTGCTCTCCACCCTTCTTGAGAATGTACTTATGTTTTGCTTAATAAATTCCTGCTGTTTAAAACTGTCCTAAAAAAAAGAAAAGTTTCCAAAGTCAACACAAAGGAAAAGCGATGACAAGCAACGAAATCATTGCCTGATGCCATCTATCCATGGCATCAGGTCAGAAACAAGCGCGCTTCCTTTTCTTAAAACAAATTCAGGGTCCTGTGAACATAAAACGATTTGGCAAATGTATAAATATTGGGGAAAAGAAAAGGAATTCCATTTGTCCTGATGTGCTCCTCTCTCCTCCAACATCCCAACTTCTTGGGCCCCCATTACACCTGCCTTCGGGAAGCAATCTGTCAAGCGCATTCACCCACGGGGGTCTGGCTTAAGGCTGCCTTCAGCGGCACCACTGCCCGCAGATGCTGTTCGAGGGCACCGGAGGAGCCCCGGGGCCTCCGAGGTTGAGTGGAGGCGCGGGCGGACGGCACTGGCGGCCTCCCGGGAAGCCTCCGCGCTGGGCCGCGGCCCCCGAGGCCCGGGCAGGGCAGGGTCCCAGCTGCGCCGGTGACGCCAAGGAAAGCCTGCTCTGGTTCTGGCCCTGGGGCCGCAGGGCCCAGCGCGCCACGGTGGATTTTTTCCGTTCCTGCCCGCGGTGTCACCCGGAGCCCTGCCGGCGCCGCCCAGCCCCCGCCCTGTCCCCCGGGCCTCGCACGGCCTCGCGGCCCTCAGTCGGCCCAGGACTGCGCCTGAGGAGGCCGTCATCTCGCGCTCACCGCTCAGACGCCGAGCCTGCGGCCCGTGGCCTTGACCTTCAGCCGGGCCGAGGCCGGATTTCCGGACGAAAATAAGCCCGGAGCGCGCGGGACCGGGGTCCGCCCCAGCCCCGACCCCGGCTCCGGCGCCTCGTCGCCGCTCGCTCCGCCTCGGCGCCCCTACCCCGCCACGCGCCAGGCCACCGGCCCCGGGCAGCCCTAGCCCCAGACAGGACTTACCTCCCGGCAGTCTTCGCGGGCCCGCGCGTTGCCGGGACAACAGCTGCGAGCGGAACGCGGAAACAGCCGAAGGTGAGAGACGCAGAGACCGAGGCAGCCCGAAATGCCCCGGGAGGCCGGAAATAGCCGAAGACGATCGGGAATGTTCGCGCTGCGCGGAGGGTTGCCTCGCCCGTGGGCGCGACAAGGCGGTCCCATAGACAGTTTCTTCCCACCGCAGCCGCGGACTAGAATCAACAACGTTAGTTTGAAAAGGGGCCGAGAGGCCAGGATGTGCCGTCCTGTGCAGAGAAGGGAAGCTGGGGGGAATTTCTGTAGGTGTGATGGGGATGCAAAGCCTGGGAGGCCCCGCTCAGTGGTTACACCTTTCCAACCTCTTAGACCAACAGGAAGTGGAGGATGGCCTCAGAGACTGTGGGGGAAACACGAGACGCCACCTGAAGACTCTCCTCTCTGGCCACTCTAATTGCTGGGGCTTCTGGACTCCAGAACGCTTGCTAGGCTCGCTGTTGTGTCTTGTCTCAAAGAGGAGGCAAGTATTTCTGAGAAAAGCCAATTGATTCGACATAGTTCTGTGACGTTATTAGGTAACAGGTGTTCAATGCTTTGGGGACTGTATGGAGCCTACGGTGAGAAAACGGTAGCCAAGGATACAGGTTCATCCCATTTGAAATTACCCTGATTCGTGGCAGCAGACTGCATTCCCAAGGGCATTAGCAACGTGCGCCCTCGCTTTTCGGTCAGGTGTAAACTAACTTAGAAATTAACGTTGAAAACCAAAATAATGTCAGAGCCTTTAAAAAAATGGTTACTATAGCAAAAAGCAAAAAGGTCTACATTGCTAAACCAATGAAACAAACAAAAAAAAGGAAAATGTAGGTACTACTATCCGACGCGATACATGCTGGATCCCATAAGTGCAAGGAAGATTCTATTTTTAAAAACCCCATCTTCGTAAACACTAGAATTTTTTTTATTGAATAGACTTTACACGTAACATTTTGTAAGTTTAAGATGTACAGAGTGTGACTTGGATATGTTATGTCATATATTGCCCAGAGACATTTATCACATTACATAATTATAGCACAGTATTACTGTCTTGTCTTCACTAGCCTGTGCATTAGACCTCTGCGGCTTGTTTACTGCTCCTCACAAGTTTGCACCCTTCAACACCATCACTCTTACCACCCCCCACATTTTGAAAACACTCCTTTATCGCCGTAGTGAGAAGCTGAAAAGCACAGACTTGATCCAATAGAGGCTGTTTATCTGCCTCTGTAGCACTTTCACATTTCGTTGCTGATTGTTGGAAACCGCGTTCGCGTTCGATTCAAGACTCCGCGCAGCGCGGCGTTTTCTTCTCACGCATCCGTCAACACGGCCACGGCCATTCACAGCCCGGCACTGACTCTATTGGCTGTCGGTTCACCAATCCGGAGAGACGCACCGTCTCGCACTGCCGCGAGGTTAGCGTCACAACATTGCTCTCGTCGCAGGCCCGCCCCCTTCCCCCACCCGGCGTCCGTGCGTGCATGTGCGCGCGCCGGCTGCTGGCCAATGGGAACGTCTCTGAGGGGGCGCGTCTGTAGGAATCCTTGGGCGAGCTCGTCCCCGAGCACGTCGCCCCGCCTCGCCCCCGCCCCGCGCTCCCGCCACCCCGCCCCGCCCCGCCCGCCGTCGCCGAGGTCTTCGCCGGCCGCCGTAGCCGGAACTGCTGCTGAGCGCGGCGGGCCGGGCCTCCGGGGGGCTGAGCGGCCGCTGCACCGGCGCCCGCAGCCCCGTTGGCAGCACGACGGCTGCGGAGGGGACGTGCCGGGGCGAGTGCTGCTCGGTGACCGCTTTTGAGGCGGGAGGATCACACCGGCGTCGCGGCCTCTCTGCAGCCGGGACTCGGGGGCCGGGGCTGCCCGGCCCGGCCAGTTCTGAGGGTGCTTGGGAGGCCCCCGGTGGACCCGGGAAGCCAGGCTGCTGTGAGGCGTTGATGATAAAGGTGACCGAGGGTTGGGGCCCGGGTGGGGTGGGTCGTCTCGACCGGCTGTCACGGCGAGATCCGGCTCCCAGTCGCAGCTGGGCTTCGAGGGAAGCGGCCTACGCCCTCGCGGCGGTGGTTACGCACGCGGTGCTTTGTCGGGGCGGCTCGGGGGAGCCCGGGCGGAGGATTGTTGAGCTGACAGAGCCCTTTGTGTGCAACCCGAAATCAGCCCAAGGGGGAGGGCTTTGCTTTTCCCTCCCGAAACGCGACAAACGGTGTAGAGCCGGGACTGGGCTTGAGGTGATTCCACCTCTGTGCTCAGTCAGGATGTTGGAGGTTTTCTCTGAAAGGATTCCATCCTTTCCTATTAGGGGAAAAGTCAAAAGTAGTGTTTTCTGAGTTCAGTTCAGTGTCTTCCAATATTCAGCCTGGCAGACGGGCAGGTTTATCCTGTTGCGGCTGATGGATGCTGTGCCTGGGTCCTGGGTTGACTGTGGATAGCTTTGGAATGATAGGTCCCTGGGAAGTAGGTAGGGTTCTCCACATTATAACCCAGGGAAAGGAAACTTAAGGGTATTTTCAGGTGTCCTAAGTAGGAATGGATAGGTTGAGAATGAACAGTGAGATGAAGTTCTTTAAGTTTGGGTGTTTGTCTTGTATAGTTCTAGTCTTTGGCAGGCGTTTTTGTTGTTCTTTAAACCAGTATGAATTCAAATGACTTACAAGATCATCTTAAGAGATGAAACTGTTACAGGTAAGTTTGTGACAGAATTCATCAGAGCAGTATCACTGTGATTTTTACTCATTTCAAAGCTTTCTATGAGAGAGGTCCTGGCCCCTGATTCAGTTTTTCACTGTTACTTTTGATGCTCTGTACTCTTTTCCTTTTAAATGAAAATGTCCCCATTCTCAGCAGTTGTGTTGAACATGTTAAACTCAGTTTGGGCATAGTGGCTACACCTGTTGAGGAATGTAGTATTTCTCCTTTTTTGCTTCATTGCACGGTATACATGACTGTTTCTCGGCTTATAATGTTGTGAGGCACCTAGTTTTCTTAGTGAATTTATTTTTGCGTGGATCTGCTTCCTGGGCTACAAGCATTTTAAGAGTCATCACACAGTAGTGGGTAGCAAAGTTAATACACGATTCTGTTAATGGCTGCCAAGAGTTTTAACACAATTCTCTGTCACCCATTCTTGCATTCGGACCTGGACAAAACCGTGGTGTCACTTTCACGAGTGGCCCCAACCTGTCCCGTGCAACAGGCTCCTTTACTGCAAAAGCGTTTTTAGTTTGTAAATCCCGGCAGCAACACACGTCTCCCACCCTGGGAAGCAAGATTCCCAGAAACCCCGAGCTTATTATTCTTTATGTCTGTTTTAAAATAAGCAGGCGGACGGGCAGCGCGGGCCACCATGGAGTTCCCTGTGTACGCAGGCGAGCCCGCGCCTCCCGGCTGCCGTGGTCGGTCGGCGCCCCTCGCCCCCGCTCCGGGGCCAACTCCGGGGGCCGGCGAGCGGGGCAGGTGCGCAGCCGGGGGGCGGGCGGGGTGGGGTCGGGGGCGCGGGCGCGGGGCCGCCTGTGCCGCGGCCTCCCCGGGGTGGCCCGGCCCGCGAGCCCCGCGAGCCCCGCCGCGCCCCGCTGCCGTTCCCCGCTCCCCGGGCGCGGCGCGGGCGCGGGCCGGGAGGCTCGCAACAAACAACGGCGGCCATGTTGAGAGGGCCCGCGGCGGCGAAACTTGGGCCGCAGGCCGCCGGCCGCGCCTCACGGGCCCCTCCGCCTCCCCGCCAGGATGACAGTGAAGCTGGGCGACGGCGGCGGCGACGAGGGCCTGGCGGCTGGGCAAGCGGGCGGCGGACGAGGACGCGCTGGAAGGCGAGGGGCCCGGCGGGCCGCGGCCCGGGACGGCGGCACAAAGAGGGCGCCGAGACCCCCCGCGACGGCGGCGGCGGCCCCCCGGCCCCGTCGCCGCCGCCCGCCTGCCCGCAGGACCAGCACCACTTCCTCAGGTCCAGCGTGCGGCCGCAGAGCAAGAGGCCCCGGAAGGACGCGTCCTGCGCCGGCGGCGGCGGCCCGGGGCCCCGCGGAAAAGGTACGGCGCCCCCCGTTCCTCGCGCGCGCGGGCCCCGCCGCAGCCTCGCTCCGAGCGTCCGGGGCGCCCTGCTTCGGGCCCTGGGCCGGATTCCTCCAGGTTGGCGGCCCTGGAAGGAGGCTGAGGCCGCGGGCGGTGGTTAAAGCCCGGGGGACAGGCCTGCTGCGCCTGCTGCCCGACCCCAGGGTGGGTGGGCATGCCAGTCCGGCTCCGCGGCGGGTCACCTCGGGCCTCGCCCTCTGCCTCGAGTCTTCCAGACTCAGAAGTGTGAAGGGCGTCCTGAGTTTCCAGAAAGGACTCCAGAGCGCCGGGGGAAGGGTGTCCCCTCCTGGGAGGAGGTGAAGAGGTTCGGGGCCTGCGTAAGGAGCGGCGGTCTGCAGTCACGGGCTGGTGTGCCCAAGTGACAGAACTGTCGCAGCTTTCCTAGGGTCCCCACAAAGTAGCAAGACAGCTGGTGGCTTCTGTCCTGATGGCCACTCTGTGTTGTTCCCCGCATGCATCTGTTGATAGTTCAGCGTCCACTTTTCTTTAACTGTAAAGTGAATTGCTCTTAACGTCCTTGTTTCAGGCCTTTTTTGCAGCTCTTTACAGGTAGCACATAAAACACCAATTCCTGGTGTGTTTCCCCATGAAGAAACTTTGATTAGCTCCTTGGGAAATGGTAACTTAAACTTACTAGATGGTTCTGATAACTTCCAGAAGGAAATATTTCAGGAGCTCACAGAGAGCCCGTTTTGGACATCTGTGCCAACTGTGTGCACTTAAACTTGCTTCTGCCTCATTCTCAACTGAGGAGGGCTGGCCTCTGAATGCACAGCCCCACTCATTGATTTGATGAACATTTCGGTGTAAGTACACTTACTTTAATATGTAAGTATAAAGATAATACAGTGTATTTCAGAAATTAAAGCTTGCCTATTATAAGCTTATTTTGGAGTAAGAGTTGCTGACCAGTTAGGAAGCATTCATTTTACTGGTTTGTTTTGTAAAAACTAGTTGTTCACTCCTAGTTAAAGGTATGTCTTAAGTTGTCACTTGTAAGCCCCTGGGGTGCCTTTAAGGGTTGGTGTGTGGCTTCCGAATCCCTGGATCTGGAGGCCAGAGTTCCCAGCCTCATCACCCTGCCCTCTGACCTCAGTCTGCACACTTCATCTCTCAGACCCGCTTTTGTCAGAGAGGCATCTTCACCCTAAGCTGGGAGCAGCAGCGACTGCTCCGCTCTGTCTATGAGTGGCCGCTGGGATGCAGTAGGGCGCTGGCATGACGCCCTCTATGCCCGGTTCATGGCTGCCTGCATGTAGGTGAAGTGACGCTGAAACTGCGTGTTCGCTTAGACCATTCGTGATGGTCCAGTGCTGAGGCGTGTGGCTCAGGAGAGGAGGTGCCCCCGGCCAGCCTCGCCTGGGATGGTTGGCACATCTGCTCTTGGTTTCCGTCCCAGCGTGGGCCTCAGGGCAGCATCGACTGTCATTGGTAAATCTGAATTTCATGTTTCTTGTTACTTATGTATTTGCCTATTTCAGCAAGCAAATATTCAAGTCATCAGTAAAGCTAAGCAGTAAAGGAGAGGAGTGGGAAGCGCGTCTCCTTTGCTGCACAGAAAGTGCCTGGCCTGCAGCTTCCTGGTGGGGCCTCTCAGTTTCTGCCTGGCGAGCTGGGTCATTTGGATGCACTTCACCGCACACCACACCCCACCCCACCCTCCTCGGCACAGGGCAGCCTCTGCTCACTGCCTCCAGTGACAACTGGCAAAGAGGGTCGGGTTGTGGCCTCCTGCCCAGCAACCTCTGCCAACAAGCCCTTACGGGAGTGTTTGTCTCGCGGTGTGGAAATCTGCATCTGGGTGGTGACCGCGGAGCAGCAAGGCAATGAATGGTGCTGGCGGTTCTCAGTTTTGACTTCAAATTAATGTAACTTCTGTTATGTTTACAGAATGGTTGCTGGTGGTTCCTTGGTTGATTACTTACCAGGCTCTTGCCGGTTCCGGTCTTAACAGGTGTGAGAACCTGGCAGTACGTTTGGAGGAAAAGACTTGTGGAGAAAAGGAAATCCTCCTTGGGCTTCTCTCCACGGAATGGTGTTTTCTTTCTCTATAAGAATAGACTCATGTCACCTTCAGTGAAAAATGATTTTGTTCTGGTACAATTCTGAATTGCATTTTTCTGAATTTATACAGGGAGGGTAGCTACAGTTTAGCACCTTTGTGCCAGGCACTTGCACCTCTGTTCCTTATTTTTAAATGGGTGCAGAAGCTAAAGTCTGTTTGAATAACGTGCCCAACCTAAACAGGGTGAGCTGCAGACCTTGGAACTGCCTGATACCAAACAGATTTTCCTCCAGCCCTACCACAAGGCCCTGGTGACCCTAGGGCCCATTGCCTCAAACACAGAACGTGTGTCGGTGAACCTGCCGTGAGGTGGAGCCCCTGGTGCCCTTCCCCTTTGGCCAGTTTCTGATCTGGGTGATTCTGGGCAAACTAGCCCATCTCTTGGAGACTTGGTTTTGCTATAAATGAGGGCAATGCCAGTTCCTACCTCACCTCAGTAAACGCAGCTGGGCCCTGCTGTAAATGGGGAAAAGGCTTCAGTGCTTCGGCCACCAACATTGTGTGCAGCTGTGAGGTTAGGGGCTATGAGAAGTCTGAACAGGTAGACAGGGTGGAGGGGGTCACCTCTGGGGACATGGGAGGTAGAGGTCCCAGGAATGCCTCCAGGCTGCTGCTGCCCTGTCAGGATGGTTGGGCTGAGGGGTTCTTGAAGTGGGGGCAAAGTCAGACCCTCCATTTCCCTTGCTACCCCCCACCCCAAGAACACTTGTCCCGCCTGGCCTTTGGAGGGGGGGCTTATCATGAAATGCTCCATCTCCCGTTGTTCAGTGTCTCCTGCGTTTAGCGTGCTATATTTAGCTACTAGTAAATCACTGTATAGAACTTAATGTTTTGCATAAACTGTGGGCTGCCTGTGCTTTCTCTGTGTTTTTAAGACATCCCATGAAATGTCTCCCCTGATGTGGTCACCCTTAGGAGAGGGGTGGTGTATTGGAAAGGGGTGAGCCAGCAGTCAGGCCTTCTCCCTCCAGAGATGCCGTTCAGCCGGGGAACAAAGGGAAAGTCGCTGGACAAGCCCGAGCTCCAGGCCCCTTACTTTCAGAATGGGTTGGGGGAGACAGAAGCCACTCTCCTGTTGTGGTTCAGGGATGCGGGAGTCCGCCATGCAGAGCTGACTTGGGCCCTGCATATTGTCACGGGAGCGTTCTGGAAGGCGGATGGCCTGAAATCAGTATAGTTCTCAACCTGGTGGCTCTGCTCAGCGCTTGCCTCCTGGAGAGCATGCTTCCCTGGCCAGGTGTGTGCTTGTGTGGCCGGCTTTGGGAGGGCTCCAGCTCCTTCCTCAGGCTCCGCGGAGCTGGTCAGAAAGCGGCATGCAGGCTGTGAAGTCTGTGTCCTCCCTACTCTTGGGATTGTCGCCAGACCACAGAGGCTAGAGCGCCCCCTTCTTGTCCCGTCTAACCCAGTAAATGATGTCTAGTGAAGTCAGCCTCAGTGGTGGCTGCATGAGCCCCCCTGGCCACCTGGGCGGGCAAGTGGGTGTCTGAGCCAGCTTTACAGAGACATGGAACCTGCGTGCTCTGCTTCAGGCCTGCTGGGCACAAGCTGTGGGCTCAGCCTCCCCAGTGGAGAGGGGGTAACTGATCCCCTGGAGGCGGTGTGAAGGGACATGGGTGAAGGGGCTGCAGTCTAGCTTGTACCTGCAAGTACAGTAGGGTCCCCCACAGCGAGCTCTTTGAGGCAGTAACAGCGTCTTACTTTCCTGTGACCAAACCTGGCTCAGGCCTCAGGTGGTGTCCCTGGGTGCAAGCCGTGGAGGGCGGGCTGCCCTGGGGCTGGTGGTTTGGGAGACAGTGGAAGCTGTTAAAGTTGTCCTACTCAGAGGTGGGGCACATCTGGCCTGGGGAGGGGAGGGAAGAAGGCAGCTGGCACCCTGGCAGCTGGAGGACTGTGGCACTGAAGTGGGTTGGAGGCCCTGGGTCCCAGGGCCTGGCGGGTGAGCAACTGGGCAGGCACAGGGAGACCCAGCCTGTGCTGGGTGGGTTCTGCTCTCACCGGGCAACCACATGCAAAGCCAGCCTCCTGTTGTGTGGCGTCCCTTCGGTTCCCTGGGTACGGACGTCCCCACGGGCAGCCCAGCTAACCCTCTTCATGGTGGCTGCTTACAGATGGGAGTTGGCATCAGCCCTCTGTGTTACGCTGGTCTTCTCAGATCCACCCTGGGGAAGCCCCTGCGCCCACCCGCGTTTGCTCAGAATTGACTTCTTTCCCCGCTCCTGATCTGACTTCCCCCTCTTGCCCCTTGGTTATCTCCGGCTTCATCTGGGGTTTTCTGCACTAAAGTGGCCTCACCAGGGGTCACCGCCATGCTGCCGGGCCGGAGCCCTTGGATGGGCCTGAGGGAGAGCAGCACGGCCTGTCCCCTGCAGCGCTGTGGTCCCTTTATACCCTGGACTTTGCAACCCTCCTTTACTTGTAAAAAGCGTCCAAGATCTAGAACGTTCAGTGCTGAATGTTCGACATGCTTACTTGGGGGCGATGTGCCCTGTTTTCTGAATGTTTGTATGCTGTTTGCTCTGCTGAGGAAGTGTCATTTCTGAAGCATCAGGAGGGAAGGCTGAGCTCTGCGTCTGACATCCGGCCGCCGTCAGATGTGGGGCTCGCCGCTGGGAGGTGCAGTGTGCTGCCTGGGCCCTCAGCAGGGCCGGCTTTAGGTTGTTCCTTCTTGCTCACCCACCGGCTTGGTTTGCCCTCTGCTCCATCCCTGTGTCCCTTTCTGGCTCAGAAGCACTTCCATCCCCGTCACCCTCACTGTTCTCGTCTTGGGTCACCAGGGCCGTGACCCAGTACAGGCTCAGAGATGCTAACCAGACGTCAGCGCCATAGGACTTTCAGAAACCTGTTGCCTTCAGGTACATCTAATGCCAGTGTGGACTGGCAACGCTAAACCGGAGCTGCTCTTAGCAAGCAAATCGCCTTTGTTTTGGAAAAAGAGAGTTTAGGAGTGTCCCATCAGAAGTTACTAATGACTCTGAAATGCTGTTATGGGTGGTGCAGACGGGGACAGGCAGCCGTTCTCCATGTGAGTCCTTGTGACGAATTGGGGGCTCCCAACCGGCCAGAACTTCTAGTACTGAAGGTTGTGGTTTCCCATGGCACCCCAGCCTGCTCATCGCCCCAGCAAGGTGTCTCTGACCTATGAGATGAAACCTGTGACCCTGGAAATGTGTCCTAACCCCGGTTGCTAGGTACATGCATTAGGTCACGTTTGGGTTGGTTTGGTGAGGAACGAAGTCTAGCTGTGTGTTGAGTACATCTGTGGCCCATTCCATAGCACAGCGGTATCTGAGTTACATTTCTGTTGTGCCTGTGGGATGCGAAGGGGCAGCTGGAAGGTAGGCTGTGAGGAGAGGTACCTCGAGCTTGCTTTTGTCTCATTTTGTAACTGTATTCAGGACTGTGACTGTTCAGTAGTCATAGCGCTGGCCGGTGGCTCTTCGTATGGTGATAGAAATGTGCTGTGCTGTCCAGCGGAGTAGCCACCCGCCAGCCACATGGGGACATCGACTGGTAGAGATGTGGCTGGGTGACCGAGGAACTGGTTTTGGTTTTATTTCATATTAATTAACCAATATTTACATTTAAATAGCCTCAGGTGGCTGTTGAATTAGACACACAGCTCTGATGAACAGCGATTTTTGGTCCCTGATCACACCGTGCTCCGAAGGTAACCCATCAGCAAACTCGCTTACCTTTCCCCATGAGACGGTCAGACCTGTCCTGTGTCGCTGAGTAGAATCTCCTGCAAGCAGGAAAACACGCTCTGCTTTCTGACAACTGGCTCGTGGGATTTTGATGAAATGGCGCCGATGCATGACCACTTGGAAAGGCATGAGGTGCGGCTGCAGGCAGTGGCTTTGCTGCCCCACCCCCCAGGCAGCCCCGGCACCAAGGTTGTGTTTTTCCGAGGAGGCTTTGCAAACATGTATGCGTGGTTGGGCTTTTAAATGTTCATTTTTTTTTCTTGTCATGGTTTTCTGTGAAGCTCCTTGTCTTTCACCCCCACTTTGGAGGCAGACCTCCTTCGAGGGACTGAGGGAATCGTGGACCTGATGGCCCAGGCTGTGCGGCCGCTCTGGGAGGGCCTCCACCCAGTGAAAACCAGAAAGTAGGCCTCTGGAAAAACTCATGATTATGTCATTAGGAAAGCATTTTAGCAATAATCTGCATTTTCTTGGCTTTTGCCTTTTAAAGCATTTTTATTTTTATGGTCTTACTTTTACCCTTGTTGTTTAGAGTTTGGGAGATTCCCCACTGTGTGCTGGCCCTGGAGTTCCCTGCGAGGAGCTGCTTGCCAGCTGGGTGCTGCGCTCCGAGAGGGAGGAGCGGCCAGGTGGGGGGATCAGCTTGTCATAGATACCTGTTGCCTGCGGCCACTCGCCTCCGCAGCAGTCGCCCGCATCCTTCAAGGGGTGCCCCTCTGTGCTCTCATGCCCCCTTCAGCTGGTCTGCAGGGCTTATCTTGCCGTGAGGGCCTGAGGCTTGAGGAGCGTGTGCGAGGTCGTCGGCTCACTCTAGACGCCAGATTTTGTTGGTGACAGTGGAATGAGAATTTTTTAGAGATTCTTAGGCATCAGATGATTCATATTCTCAATTATTGATTATATCTGAAAAAGGGTAATGTTGTATACATATCTGAATGTTTTCCTGAGTTTCGGTTTCAGTTTGTTTATTTGAAAAGATATGAATTATTTCACCCCAAACCTTGTTTGGAAAAGAAAGATGCTGTGAGTGTGATGTGGGGTTTCAGGGCCCCAGTGGCCCACACAGACCTGCCCTCTCCCTTTGCTCACTGTGAAGACCTCGGGAGCATCCCGAGGTGCTGTGGGGACAGTGTCGTTGCTGAGTGGCCCCGGGCCCTCCCGTCCGGGGCAGGTCACTGTATGTTTCTTTCTCCCCAAGGAGCCGACAGTGGCGGGTCATCCTCGTCGTCGTCCGGAAGCGGGCCTGGGGCTGCCCCGGCTGCACCTGCTGCTCCTGCGGGGGGCTCCCGCTCCTCCTCCCGGAACTCAGGGTCTTCGGCAGGTGAGAAGGAAGAGGGCAGGAAGGTCCGGCGGCAGTGGGAGTCGTGGAGTGCGGAGGACAAGAACACGTTCTTCGAGGGGCTGTATGAGGTGAGTGGCTGCTTGCTGGGCCCTCCGTACCCTCTCCCTTCCTTAGCCGCCGGCCCTGACCCACCACACCCCAGGCCGGGCAGCCCTCCCCCGCCGCGTGCCCTGCCCGCAGCCTCCTGTGTGATGGGAGAGCTGCTACTAGTTGGGAGGCCGGCCGAGTGTCTCGGTTGCTTTCCTTTTTTCTAAGACCCTCCTGGTGGCCTCTCACGCACAGCCCTTGCCGAACGAAGCATGTACCTCCTCTCTGGGCCTTCTGCTCGTAGCTGGGTGGGCCCATTCCGGAGGGTGTCCCCTGAAGGGGCGGGCCACGGGGACCCTTGCCACATCAGTCAGATCAGGCAGCTCAGCCCCGACAGGCATCACCGCAGACCCAGGGCAGAGTGGCCAGTCCCGAATTTGGAGAGAAGCTGCTCCAGACCCCAGGGCCCAGAGAAGCGGCCGTGCCTGCCAGCCGCTGTCACCACGTGCTTGACTTTAAATGTTTGTGGTTTCAGTGAACGTGCTTTTTATTAGTGTCAGGTGCATTTTTTGTGGCAGTTTGTAGTGATTCTGCTTTATGCTTTTATGTCTGGAAATGTTCTGCTTCAGGCGCAGAGCGGGGGCCTGTGTACCCGCTGCTCGCTCAGTGAAGCAAAGCCCACTCGCCCAAGTGCTGCCCACAGCTGCAGGCCCCAGCGGCAGAGGGAAGCGCCCGGGCGGATCCCCAGCGGCCCGCGGCACGCACGCCTGCCCTCTAGCCGGCCCTTGCTCTTCTTCACCACACTCATGTCGCTCCCTTGTTGCTGTGCTTCCTTCCCGATTCTGTTTTAAGTAAGGTTACAGTGAACATCTTTGTGCGCATCTGCGCTTTATGCTTCTCTCAGGTGGAGCGTCTAGAGTGCGTTGCTCGGCCAGCGAGCCTTACCTTTCAGCAGTGGAGTCACTGGGCTGCTGGAAGTGTCGGCAAGCCTGCGACACAAGGCTCAGGAAGGCAGGGATGAGAACTCTGCTGGCTTCGGGGGGCCCCTGTGGCCGCCCTCCTCCCTCCTGGGCCAGTAGTTCAGTGCTGCCGTCTGCTTGGAGGGGACCCGTGTGACAGTGCCATTTGAGTCGGTTGTCCAAGGAGAAAAGCAGATGTCCACATGACACTTGTTCCAATAGCTACAGTTATTCAGACAAATCCAAATGTATGATTATATCCCCAAACCGTACCTTCTTTATGCTGTTTGTCAGGCATGGGAGACTTGTGATTTCCAGAATGTTCTCAGAGCAGCAGCCAGTGCTGATTCTTACATGAGTAGTTGCTGCTGTGGTGTGGCCCTCCCTTCCTGCTTGGGAGATCATGTGTCCTGCAGGGGCACAAGGGGCACGGGAGGTGTGGCTGTCCATTACAAGTGGGGGTCACCCTCAGTGGTGCTGGTTCGCTCCCTCTTTGCTGGGCTAGCCTTCTTGTTGGAAGTTTTTCTGCCGGGTGCTTGTTTTAAGGTCTCCTGAGATCCTCGGTTAATGACACCACCAACTATCTGTTGTGATCACTTAATGAAATGCTTCTGCACTTGTGCTATGTATGTGTTCCATGTGTGAGGGCACAGCACACGCTGTGTCTGTCATTTTGTGTGTCTGCCCATGACTCCTGGCACTCTCGTGGGGTCTTGACCCAAGGCTGATGAGCTGGGCGTATGTGACCCTGTGCACCGTGGACTGTGGGGTCCGGGCTCCATGGAGTGAAGGTGCTGCGGTGCTTGTCCGGGTCGTCCCTGCCTCTGTGATGGACACAGGCATCCAGCTCGACACAGCCAGGCACCAGGAGGTTGAGCGGATCTGTGGCTGGATGGACGAGGGAGGCCCGGCCCGAGCCTGACACTGCAGGGGCTCTGATGACGCCATCACCCTGTACATTGGAGGCAATGTTTCTGTGTGTCCTCTCTACTTCAGATGTGCTCCAGGGCAAGAGTGTCACCGCCAGCGCCCGCTCCAGTTAGGACAGTTCTGGGCAGGACTCTGTTGGCTGGCCCATCCCAGGCTCCAGCCTGTGGTCAGGGGCGTGGGGCATGGCCCCCGTGAGCTGCTGCTGGCAAGGCCAGTGGGGTGGACCCCTGACCCCTGCCGTCATTCTGAGATCCTCCTACTCCCGTCAGCAGCAGCTCCTCACAAAGCCTGCTGCCGGCTGGCCGTCTTCCCTTCTCGGGTCTGTCTGTCTGTATTTGCTTCTGCTGGACAGATCTTGAGTCCTGAGGGACAGCCGCGTGGGCAGCAGCCTGTGCTTGCTTTCCGCTGGCCGGTCATTGTAAAGGCCTCGTCTGCTAGAGCACTGGGGGCCCTGGAAGTGCAGAGAAGCCCCCGATGGAGGCCGGCAGAGGTTAGGGGTGTGAGAGCAACACAAAAGCTGACCTGTTGGAAGGTGGGTGGTGCTGGTGCTCCGGAGGGCTCAGGAGTCGCCATCCCAGATTCCGACCCCTGTAGGTGTGTCAGTTCCCCTCTGCTTGGGCAGCCCCCTGTCCAGTGCAGTTGTGAGCGGGGCTGTGCTTGTGTCTGTCAGATTCTGGGCCTGGAGGAAGGGGCTCTCGATGAGCCTGGACTTTTTACCTCTTACTTGCTGTTGTCTTAAAAACGGTGAAGAAGCTTTCACTCTTTGAGGTTTTTATTTTTTATCTTTTCCTTTTAAAACAATTACAGACTTGGAGAAAGTTACAGAAAGAGACAATCCGTGGGCTGCTCACCTGCTTCCCTGTACTTCCAGTGAGCAGGCAGTGGGGAGGCTACCCTCCTCTCACCCCACCACAGCCTGTGTTCCTGCTGATGTCCTTTTCTGGACCAGGATCCCACGTCGCCCTTGGCTTCAAACGCCTATGTCCTCCCCGCCTGGGACACGTCCTCAGTCTCCCCTTTCTCCCCATCTCAGGGCTGTGACGTGGTGGAAGGCTTCTGGTTGGTTGGTCGTGGAGCGCCCCTCAGATGGGGCTTATCTGTGGTTTCTTCTTCATGACTGAATTTGCATTTTGTGTTTTGTCAAGAATGCCCAAGGAGCTAGGCTGTCCTGAGTGTGGGCTGTGCTCTGGCTCAGTGCTGGTGGCGGGGCCTTGAGCCCCACGTCCGGTGGCGTCTCCCAGCTCTCCACTGCCACGCCCTTTGCCTTTGCTTTGAGGCCGTGTGAACACCCTGTCTCTCACCATCCTTCCTCCCAGTGACTCTACCTGTCCCCCCTTCTCACCCGAGTGGCTGGCACCGCGCTGTCTGTCCAGTGACAGCCTCTGATCGCATTATTCTTTCTATGTTTGTTAGTTCAAAACTTGGAAATCTCATGCAGGAACAAGCTCCCTCCCCCCGATTCCTGTGCTCAGGCGCACCTCGTAGGTGCTGCAGGCTTAGTTTCCGACCACTGGAATAAAGTGAGTGACGGATGGATTTTGGGTTTCCTGGGATGTGTGAGTTATGTTCATGCTACACGGTCACCTGCTAAGTGTGCAGTGGCAGCATGTCTAAACAAACACTGCACTCACCTTAATTAAAAAAAAGCTGACCATCACCTGAGCTTTCAGCAAGCATCATCGCCGATCATGGACCCATCGCGCGTGCAGTGATGAGAAAGTCTGAAATACCTTGGGAATTGCCAGAACATGACAGAGACACATGTAGGCGATGCTGTTGGGAAAATGATGCCAACAGACCCACTCACTGCAGGGTTGCCACAGGCCTTCAGTTTGCAAACAATGCACCATGTGTGAAGTGCAGCAAAGCAAGGGGAGCCCGTGCTCAGCTGTTGGTTTCTGTCCGTGTGGACTTGGGTACTTATGCTGTTGCATGGGTCACAATCTGTTGAGATGACTGTTGATTTTGTTGCCCAAATTGTAGGTTTTGCCCCTGGTAGCCCTGTAGGGCGCCTGTGTCCTTCCTGCATGCTGCTGTTGTGCTCCAAGCACGTCCTCACTTTCTGCACCACAAGACAGCCCAGACCCACTGGGGGCTTTCCCGGCCACATCGGCCATTCCTCCAAAGTGGGGCCCTGGGAGCACTGGGTCCTCCTGGAAGGTGGGGTCTGGAAGCTCTGGGCCCCTCCTGCTGCTCTTGCCGGCTTGGTTCTGGTGGGAGGACCAACAGCCGGTCCTCACCGTGGCAGTTCCTGAACAACACGAATGATGACCACGTTCTCTGGAAAGGAATTCTGTTCTGAAAATCTAAGTATACTCAGCTTTTGCATGGAGGTGTTGAAGGAAGGGACAGTCCAAGATGTGCCCAGAGCACATTCTGTGTGGTTCCTTACTGAGTGTTCACGTTCACAGTCCTTGTTCAAATACAGAATGCATGTGTATGATAGAAGCGATGAGTGTGTTTCTAAATAGCTCTAAATAAGCTGCCAGAGACACAGCACCCTGAGCCCCTCCGTCCTGTGCTCTGTGTTCTCAGGATCGTCTTCATGAGCTGTTAAGCTTCATGGTCTCTGAGTGACTCTAGAGGCTTGGCCCTTTGTCTGAGGGATCAGCTTTGTGTTTCTCCTGCTCCAGGGCCCTTGCCTCTGGTCTCCATGTGCTGGGAAAATCCTGTCCTTGAGTCTCCACTGCTGCTTTATTCTAATTTTATTCTAATTAAAACCTGGCCACAGGGGCCCCATCTCCTTCCTCGGAAAGTGTGCCCTGTGCAGAAGGCTGCCTTGTTTGAGACTCAGATATTGACGTGGCCTTCCTCTCGCAGCACGGGAAAGACTTTGAGGCCATTCAGAACAACATCGCCCTAAAGTCCCGGAAGAAAGGCAAGCCCGCGAGCATGGTGAAGAACAAAGAGCAGGTCCGGCATTTCTACTACCGCACGTGGCACAAGATCACCAAGTACATCGACTTTGATCACGGTGAGCATGTGGGCTTGGCTGGCCGTGTGGCTGGGAATGTGGCTTCCAGCAGGCCTGCCGGGCTTGCTCTTGGGCAGCATCTCCGCTGGGTGGGCAGTCGGGGTCTTGGTGCCTTGTGGGGCCTTGGCTGGTGGTGGCCTCATAACTGCTGGTCAGGCTGAGTCATGAAGAGGCCGTGTGTGCCTCCAGTGGCTCTGGGAGCCCACCGGGAAGGAGGTCAGTGAGGAGAGGCGGGCCACAGGCTGGGCAGGCAGGAATCAGGTGCCCCCTGCTCACCCTTCTCTCCCGAGTTGGGGCTTCTTGTGGGGAGGGCTGGGCAGGGCCTGGCATGCATCAGCCTGGAGGGGAGGGCTAGCTTTCCCCAGTTCCAGCCACCACCTTGCGTCAAGATCTGCAGACTCCCACCTTTAATCTACACGACCAGGTCGTGCTGGGGTGGTTCTGACTTGGGGCCAGAGCAGCCTTTGTGCCTGATGTCTGTCCTCAGGTGGCATGCCCCTCCTGCCTGCACCTGCCAGGAAAGTTTGTGCCCTGTCCACAGTCCCTTTCCTCGGTCACAGTCATCTCTGCGGCTCCACTCACAGCTCTGTTATTCTGCCCTGTGCATCTACTAACTCCACTTATTTCTGATGCTTCTCTTCAAACCATGTAAACTCTGATCCCGAATGTCACGCCTGCTGGAACCTCTGCTGGGAGCCCTCCTGCCGGCCCTGCCTGGGGTGTTCTGTAGGCAGTGCCATCGTGTCTCAGCCCTGGCGCATCGGCCACCTGGGGAGCCAGCCAGCCCTCCCTGGTCCTTCCCAGGTCAGGATGCAGGGACCAGCCGTTCCTCCTCTGGCCTTAGAAAGGCCCACACAGCATGATTCAAGCTCTCTGTAAAGGGTCAGATGACAAATATTTTTGGCTTTGGGAGTTTTGCAGTCTTTACAAAACTTTTTCAGTCTGCTGTCTGAGCTCATCATAGACAGTGTAAACGAGTGTGTGTCCCTGAGTCCAGCCAAGCTTTCACACCTAGAGGCCGTGGCTGGACTTGGCCTGCAAGCCATACTTTCTAGAGAAATCCTTTCTCGCTGCCAGCATGTGGCTCGTGGGGACTGGGGGCCCAATCTCCAGATGGCACGGTTATCTGGCACCTTCCCCTGGATGTATTTCCCTTTGAATCTTTGTGGGCATCCCTCTCCCACTAGTCAGCCCTGCTGATTCTCAGACCTTTTTGGACCTGCCCCCACCTGGCCTTCCTGCTCTGTACCATCTGTGCTCTTGTGAGGCCTGCTCCTGCCCTTCCCAGCCCGCCCCTCAAGTGCCACGATCCACACGTGGGGCACGTCTGCCTGGGCTGCCCCCCTCACCCACCAGACCCTGTGGCTCCCAGGAGCAGGGCTGCCAGCCTCCCAGGCACCTAGACCTTCCCTTTGCATCTTGACTTCTGCCACCGCCCCCCAGCTGGCTTCCTTGACCTGTCCATCTCTCAGGAACCCTGCCCCAAATCCCGCCTGGTGCCACATCACATGCTCTTCCTCGGAGGTGCCAGTCACTCTCGGGCAGAGAGGAAAGCCCTAGCCCAGCTCGCAGGCCCTTGCCAGGCCCACCCAGCAAACAACAGGAGCCGAAACCCCAGGGGGAGACAGAGCCCACGCCGTCTCCTCACTCCTGTCTTAACATGTGATGTTTTCAGGCTGTGTTTCATGTTGGTGGACAATTTCTCTGTGTATTTCTGTTAAGTGTTATTTCTTTGAGTTGGCATGCCACACATGAATAAATCCTACCTCTCCTTGTGGACGTACAGGCCACTTCTGAGTGATTTTAAATAAGGCAGGAGTGGGCGTCTTTATGCATAGCACACGCTCCTTCAGATAAACTCACACGATCGGGACAAAGTCAGTCTCATCATGAGCATGTTGTGAGTGCTGTCGATTGCCCTGGGGGAGCTGGCCCAGGGCCTGTCTGCTGCCTCGCTTACTTCCCATCCGCCTCTGTCCGGGACCAAGGCAAGGAGCTCCTGACAATCGAGCATGTGCCGCTCACGGCAAATCCCGTCTTCACGGCAAGACCTCACGTGAAGTGCCTTCTTTCTGCTGAGTTGCTGCCCTGCTGAGCTGCTCTCTGGCCAGCAAGATGCTCATTTCTCACTTGCCTTTTAAGGTATCTTCTCTCCTTCAAAGCCTTCTACTGGTGATCTCAAGGGGTATCCTCCTTCCTGTCCTTGCGAGAACAGGTGTTTCAGGGTTTATGACACGTGACCAGGGCCACTGGTAGGAGGGCTTGTGTCCCCAACCCTCTGGCTGCAAGGGCCTCCAGTCCAGCCTGGTGGCATCTTGGGGAAAATGGGACGCAAAGGAAAGGCGGGCCCATCACCGTTTACCAGCCTGCCTGTTTGCGTGAGATGGCCGCTCTTTCCAGAAGCCATGGAAGCAGGCTGTGGATTTCCATGCTTTGGGGGTGGTCCGGGTCAGACGCACAGGTCTTTTGCTAACACTATTTTGCTTATTTGCTCTCAGTATCCACATGGCCATTTACCCGAGACAGTCTCTGCTGGTCATGGGGCACACAGCATGGCCATGTCTGTCCCTGCCCAGGCTGTGCCCACAGCACCTGTTTGCCAGCTGTACATGTCCTTCATGGAGATGGTTTCTCAGGTCACCCGTTTATCTGAAAACACCAACACTGGCCCAGCTGGCTGTGTCCAAGGCTTTTTGTCGTCTTCACAGCCACCGCCTTCCCTCCTGGCCTGTGGAGATGGCATTCAGAGCACTGGCTCTTGCTCTGTTGTCTTTTCCGTCCTTGTTACGTATCACATTCGCTAGCAGCTTTCTGCAGGTCATTCCTTGAGGGCGGGTCCTTCGAGCTAGCGCTGAGCTCTCTTCAAACGAGGAAGCTGTCCATTGCGTGCAGAGGACAGAAGGCTGTGTGGCGTGGGGCGCGACAACAGGTCTTGGCCATTCCAGGAGCTGGGACCCAGCCTGCTCTGCCCTTTCCCCTCAGCTGTCCTTCAGGCACCCTGGGCGCTGCTCGGGGGCCGCTCTGGCTGCAGGGTGGGTGGGGTCTCACTGCTGCTCCGAGGTCCGGGGGTGCGTGGCGGGCCTGCCCCCTGCAGGCTTTGTCTATGTGGGTCTCAGGAGGCGCTCGGAGGGCACGTCTCTCCTCTGAGCACTTGGGTCACCTCTTCCTGCCGGGAGCCCCCAGGTCCCCCACCCCCCGTCCCGAGAGGTGTCGGTGCATGCCAGTCCTTTACCTGATGGCTGGCACAGGGTGGAGGGCGGATGTGTTGGCCATGCTCAGGTCCCACGCCCGCGGCACGCTGCTGCCCCAGCTCCTGCTGTCCTCCCTGCTTCGCCGGTGACCCGTGTCTCCCTCCCTCCTCCATCTCCTCCCTGTACCACACGCTTCTTAGGGTCCCATATCCTGTGTTTTGTTCTTGGTGACCCCACGAAAAGTGCCTTCTTTATTTTGAGCTGATGGGCCCCTGCCTCCCCGGCTGGCCCCTCCCCTCCCCCAGCGGGTGGCTGTTCGGAGCCCCGGCCTGCCTGCCCCTCTGCACCACACGGGCCGCTCCATCAGGGCTCCATAGTCCCTTCCCAGCCCCTGGCAGCCACGGACCTGCTCCTGTCCCTGTGGATTTGCCTGTCCTGGTTGCTCCATATAAATAGAGCCGTGTGATACGGGGCCTTTTGTGTTGGCCTCCTTCACTGAGCATGTCCCCAGGCCCATCCACGCTGTAGCGTGTCCTCAGACCTACTCCTCCTGGTGGCTGAGTGATGTTCTGTTGTCCGCGTGGACCACATACATTACTGATGGCATGACGGCTCTTAGACTTTCCACAGTAGTGATCCCTGTGAGAGCCTGGAGAGCTCTTTCTCTTAGGAGAACCTTCTGGAATGGTTGGCGTGTAATGTTTGCAGAATCTGAGGGTCCTGAGGGCCTGTCCATGGTTCAGGATCCTGATTTTAGATCATTTTTCAAAACCTTATTGTCCATGCACTAATATATATTTTTTCCTTTCCTATTGTCACACACAGCCAAAGGTTTGGACTTTGCAAAGGGGTCTCTGAGGAGAGACCCCAAGAAGACAGCCATGAGTGAGGATGCAGGCATGAGGCTGTTGCGCTTCCCCTCAGGCTGGCGCTCGTGCCTTCCTGTAAGGGTTCACACTCTCGTGTCCTCTTAAGGCGCCTGCGAGTGGGCTGTGCAGGCAGGCCCTGGGGACCCAGGGCCTCCCGTCCTTCTGTTCTGCCCTCCGTGGTGCCTTGCCTCTGTCCAGGATGGTGCCAGGCAGCGGCTCTGGAGGGAAGGGGTGTAGGCGGCAGGGCCACATTCCATCTCGGGTCAGTCTTCAGCTACCTTCCAGAAGGCTCCTACAGCTGCCTGCTCACGCCAAAGGCCAGGACTCGGTGTGGCCAGGTGCAGGTGCAGGGCAGGGGGGACATGTGCTGTCGTAACTGTATGCGTTGCTTCCCAAATAAAACCGCGCTCTGTTGCTAAGGAATGGGGGAGAGGGGCTGTCGGTGGTCTGGAGCACCGAGCCGCAGTTCTTTTACATGTCTGAGCCCAGACATGTATGTCAGCTGTCCAAGGAGAGCGACAGGTGAGCTTCCTCGGCTCAGACTGCCAGCCTGGTGCCGAGGTGGACAGAGAGCTGGGTGACAGGCAGGTCGGTCCCAGCTCTGCCTATATGGAAGCTGGCGTGCGTCATTTTCTCCTTCCTGGGGACATGGCTCTGCCTGTTAGGACTAGTTCTCCTGCCCCTTCTCCTTGTTAACTTTTTATTTTGAAAACTAGGTAACAGCCCCATGATTCCGTATACCGTTCCCCCAGTTTTCCCTGATGTTAACTGTGCAGTATTGAGCTGCCACGGTCGCACTGGGGAACCTGCGTGGTCAGTGCTCTGCGTGGCAAATGGTCCCCGCAGCAAATGGTCCCCACGTGGTGAATGCACCATGCGCACAGCTGGCCAACCCTGGCCGTGCATCTCCTGTGTAAAGCTTTGTCCCCCCTCATCTTTCAGTGTTCTCCCGCGGGCTGAAGAAGTCATCCCAGGAGCTGTATGGCCTCATCTGCTACGGCGAGCTGCGCAAGAAGGTCGGGGGCTGTGAGTATGAGCCGCCTGGGTGTCCCTGCAGCCCCCGGCCATGGGCCTCCCTCCCTTGGATCTCTGGTCCTGGGGCTCTTCTGTTTTCCCTCCAGCTTTCATTTTGGAAATGTAACGTACAGCAACATGGAAGAAGAGCATGATACCCACCATATGCCTTCACCTAGACTGAGGTCAAGGTCGTGGACATGGGCCATGTCTGTGTGCCCACACCCTCCCAGCCTCTCAGACTGGCAGGTGCAGACAGCCCAGCACCCGGTCTCCGATCCCCTTTGTGAGAGCAGGACGCTGTCCAGCCACCCCCAGCCCTGGGCCCGTGCCCAGCACCTTGGGCATCAGTCAGGCCGGGGCCACAGTCCTACTTAACGTCCCACCCCCATCCTCATTTCCCAGTGTCCTGACTCACCAGTCATGCCCCACTGGGGACGTTGCCCTGCTCATAGCTATGGAGTCCCCTGGATCTGCTGCTCTGTGGTCTTTTGTGACGTCCTTTGAAGGGTGCAGGCCCCTCTGCCTTGCTCTGACGGTCTCCTCGCCACCGCACGCCCTGCGGATGGGGGGCACTCTGGCCTTCCTGCGCATAGGGCCCAGCACCTTGTGACCCACCTTGCCTTCCTGTGTGACCACAGACGGGGCAGCTGGGCGAGCGCTCACACAGGCCATGCTGACAGCTAACAAGATCATGGGGGTGACCCTAAGTTGTCATCTCACTGGTCCCCTGACACGTCGAGGCTCACACAGTGCGACCCAGTGTGGAGGCAGCAGAAGGGCCAGGAGGACGGGTGTCCCAACCCCCAGCCCCACCTGCCCCACCGTCTCCATGGCTCGGGGCTTCTCTGTGAACCTGCCTGGCTCCAGCTCTGCCTGGGCTGCTGACGGGGGCTGTGGGGCCTGCTGCTCGAGTCTGTGCTCCCTCCACCCTTTCTCTCTGTCCGAGCTGCACGGCCAGACCCCTCCCGAGCCTGGCTTGGCTCTGCATGAGCCTTCGGCTGCTCCGTGACCTTGGGTGTCAGCTGCGCCTGGACCCACAGGGCCTCTGCAGTTGGACTTTTGCCACCCTCTGGCTCCCCTGCCACGTGTCCCCCCAGGCCTGCCAGCAATGTCTGGTTGGTGCCTCTCAGGCCACCTGCACATCGGTCACATGCACATGCACGCCCTCGAGGCCCCCACTGTGGCTGTCTGCAGTCCTCACCACCATGTTTAGCCAGCTTGTCTTTGAAGGGTGTGGTTCCTTGGATGGGGCTCCGTCTGCTGGCTCGAACTACCCGGGCCTCTGTCTCTCTGTCTGTCCAGCCTGCCAGATGCCCTCCCTCCTCCTTTGCCTGTTAGTTCCTACTTACCTGTGGATCTCAGCTCACATGTCCACCACCCTCCATAGCAGGCTGGGCCACCCTGTCTCACACAGCCCACCAGGCCTGTCCTCGTGCAGTGCCCACTGCTGTCCCCACACCTGTCTTGTGGGTGCGTGTCCATGGTGGCTGTCCCTGCTCTGTGCCTTCTGGAGACACACATCCCCCTGTACAGCATCCTGTGGTCTCTCGTCAGGCTGTCACATGGCCAGGACTTCTCTGAGTTACTGTTTATCTGAAAAGCTTTTCATCTTCATCCTTTAAAAGATACTCTTGCTAGATGTGGAATTCTCACTTGGCGGTTTTTCTTCGCTTTAAAGATGTTTCAAGTCTCTGGGCTGCGCTGTTTCTGGTGGGAGGTCATGGCTGTTCATGTCCCTGTCCCCTGCAGGTGGCGCATTGTTTTTTCTGGCTGCTTTCAAGGTTTTGTCTTTGTCTTTGGTATTCAATGGGACCGCCCCCCCGCCCCCCCACCACCACCTCCCCAACACAGTGAAAGAGTTCAAAGAATTTTGCACTGAGTACCCAGATACGCACACCCACATCCCCTCACCTGGGCACTACTCTGCTTTCTCACACCATTTCTGAGGATGGCGAGGGCCAGGAGGGTGTCTCCTTGTGAGCACATGGGGTCTCAGGGCACCACTCAGCACCCTGGAAGCCTGGGGCTCAGAGCTGACAGCTGCAGGCCCACAGGGGACATGAGGCTGGCAGAAGCCTGCGCAGGGCATGGCGGTGACCCTGCTCAAGGAGAGTCCCTGAACCAGGTGGCTGGGGCCAGGCACAGCCTCAGCAGAGCGGGGTCTGGGGAGAGTTGGGAGGGCCATCAGCTGTGCAGGCACACAGTAGCTCTGAGGAGGCCTGGGTGGGTGGAGGGGACATGCAGGTGGGGACAGTGCCCTCAACCAGGGACCTGTTTTGACTCTTGGGGAGGCTGCAGCTAATGTAGGGTTTCGTTCCGTGATACTGTATGTTCCATAGAGGATTCGGGGTCTGTGTTGACGATAATCGTGGGCATCTTGGGGCAGTTGCTCCTGCCTCACAGTTATGTTTACTCTCTTTTCCAATTAAAGGCATGGATGACAAGAATGCCACGAAATTGAACGAGCTCATCCAGGTTGGGTAAGTGGGCACTGCCTGGGGAGGCATTCCCCGTTCCTTTGGGACATTTCCATTTTTCTGTGAGATACAGAACTTGAAATATGTGGACTTTGCTTCCCTTTCCTCAGCGAGGGGCTTGCGTCCTGAGCTCTTCAGTGACACCTGGTTCATCCCAGTGAGGCCTGAGGGCCTGTCTTTGCTCTTCCCTCGGCCTAATGCCTAACGTTGAGGGTGGTGGGCTCCACACAGCCCTGCATCTCCTGGTGCTTCTAGAAGGCCTCCCTCCTGCCTTCCTGTCCCTGTTTTCTGGTCTGCCTGTTTTCCCTTGTGCTTTTCTTTCCTCCTCTGCCCGCCACCCCTCCTTGTGCTCCAAGAGGCTCTCCGCCCCGCAAGGCACTGCCGAGTCTGACTCTGTTCTGCCCTCACACTCATGACCGCCAAGGGCTTGACGTCCTGGTCACAGAAAGTGCCAGGGATGTCTGCTTAACTGCGCTGTTGTGATAGCTCTGTCCTGAGACCCCATACAGGGAACTTGCCCTGTGTGAAAGCCCCCTGCCAGGGCTGCTGTTGTCCCAGTGACTGTGGCTTCCCGCTGGCCCTGGTCTGGGAGTTGGCCTTTGGGCCCTCCTTGGCCCTCACAGCCTCATGTTGGCCTAGCCTGCAGCCGGCTGTGCGCCAAGCCACCCTCCAGCTCCCTCCCGACCCGAGCCCGCCTCCAGGCTGGCCCAGTACCTTCTCCTGGAACTGTTTTAACCTGCCCCAGGGCCTCTGTTACCTTTTCTGGGTAAGGATCCGGATCTAGCTTGTCCCCCATTTCTGTTCCTTGATTTATCAATCCCGTCACATCTCCGGCATTTCTCTGTCCCAGCTGGACACCTAGGGTGGCTCTTTCTGGGACAGATGCCCCCTACCTTACACCCCCAGGGCCCCTGGCTCAGCGCCTTTCCTCCCACAGGCAGACAGCAGCACTGCAGAGGGCCTCCTGCCCTGGCGCCTTGGCCTCTCGTAGCTGCAGTAACACTGCCCCGGTCATGGTGCTGTGCTGGACTCAGGGCACAGCCCCGGCCTCCCATATCTTGTTCTACTGTCTGGGGGCTCTATGTGCATAGGTTTCTCACCTCAGGGGGATGGGGAGCCCTCATTGGCGGCCACATGTCCCTCCCAGTCACACCCCCAAACTTCACTCCTGCCTGGACCTCTGCCCGCTGGACAGACAGACCCACCTGCCATCCCCAGGCCCCTACTGGCTGAAGTCCCCTGTCCTGTGGGTTGAGCTCTGGGCTGGGACAGCCTTCTCAGCCTCTGCTGCACCTGCAGGATGTCACCACCTTGCACTCAGCTCCCTGTCTTCCGCTGCCTGGTGTGGGATGGCCTGCGAGCCCCGGACAGGTGTGAGCTCCTGCCATGTGCGGACGGCTGTGTGCATTTCTGCTCTGGCACCAGCCCAGCGCCTGCTCTTACCGATGCTTATGTTAAATTCTCAAGGCTCTAGGTTCTGTGAACTGCTGTCAGTTTGGAGCCAGGCCTCATGGTAACTATGATGTAACACTGCTGTGGAAAAGAGCAGTGATTGACCACGAGTGCCAGGAAGGGCAGATGGCCTTGGAGACTGGCCTTGGTGGGCACATGGCCTCCTGGACCTGTGTGGGATAATATCAAGGGCGAGCAGGAGGAGAGCCCCTGGCCAGGGCCTTGGGGGTCACTTACTCCCCTCCGCCACTCATCCCCTGCAGCTTCAGGGTTGCTTCTGTCCCACTCACACTGGCCCTGTGTCTGTCAGGTAGGAGCCGTGCTTGTCCTGGGGCCTGGGGTTTCCTGGCAGCACCATGCGCATCTGAGGAAGCTCGCAAAGGGAGATGATCCTGGCTGGGTGGCCTCTGACATTGCCATGCACCAGCTGGCCAGGGAGCTGCCCCGGCGGGGAGAGCGTGCCCCTGCAGGGCAATGCCAGGCCCAGTCTCACTTCCCCTTTTATCTCAGTCACCCTGGGTTTCTTGGGGGACGCGCCCAACTGGTTGAGCAAGGCAGAAGGCATTTCAGTAAGTTTTAAAGTGGCCGGAGGGTCAGTTTCAGGGGCTGCTGGAGATCAGAGAGCCCCAAGGCTCTGAACTGGAGGCTGGAGGTACAGGTCAGCCCGGGAGCCGAGTGGAGCCCGTGCAGCCCTGGGGCGAGGGGGCCGCTGGTCCCGAGTGAGCTCGGGTTTCGGAGAGGTGCTCACCATGGATCTGCTCTGAATCTTTGATTAGTGACATAGTGTTGGGTTATGACCCAAGTGACAGACAAGCTTCCGTGAGTCCATCCTGGGATAATCAGTGGTTGAATATGTAAATGGGGACAGACACGTCTGTCCTGCAGCATTCCACATAATGTCTGCAGGTGCTCTGCCATTGAGGGGGGAGGGCAGCCCCCTCCCTTAAGTGTGGGCTGTGTGTAGTGACCACTTTCTTAAGAGGGCTTAGTCCATGGAGGAAAGGAGCCAGGCTGTGGGGAAGCCTTAAGGAGGTGGCCTCGGCCAGGGTGTCAGGGTCACGGTGTGGAGGACAAGCGCCCAGTTAATGTGCAGGTGGAGTTGCAGTCAGGCATGGAGTGGCCCCTCTCAGCACTCTGTTGAAGCCTGATGAGCCTGCAGGAGAGCTTATGGCCCTTGGTGCCCAGCTCCTTGGGCTTCTGAGCAGCCTGCCAGGCGGAGAAATGGAGTGAGTGCTGCACCAGCGGCCTTCCCAGCCGCCTCCTTGAGCCACTTCCACCCATTCTGCCCAGAGTAAGAAGAGACGCGGGGGGCTGCCCAGTCACGCGTGGTGTCACTTGTCCTCTTGTGCAGTGGTTCCTCTTTCTCCCTGGGTAGTGTGGGTTTGTCTGTGGTGTGCGGTGCATGCTGCATGCTCACCTCGGCAAATGTGCTGTCCGTGTCCACTGCTACAGGATCCGGCAGATATGCCGCTGAGCTCACGGTCCCCCGTGCCCCACCTCACCCTGGGAACCTCCCACCTGTTGCTGTCTCCATGGTGCCTGTTCCAGAATGTCACAGTGGGAACCGTGCTGCGGGCAGCCGTCTCAGACCGGCCGCTCACCCACCTCTTGAGTTTAGCAGATGCACAAGACTTCCCAGATTTCTCCATGCTGCCCCTCGTGTTCCTCCCCTCTTCCACTTGCAGCCCCAGCCCCCGCTTGGCTGCTTTGTCCCCTCCAGTCCAGCCCTTCCAGGAATGTCATCTAAATGGGTCCTGCCTTGTGTGGCCTTTTGAAACTGCTGGTATCTCCCACTCTGCAGTATACACTTGAAATGCATCCCCGTGGCTGTGTGCATCCGAGTTCGTGCCTTTTCCTGCATTGTGTCCAGTGTGGCTGTCCCAGTCCTGTTTATCCATCACCCGGCGAGGCACTGGCATTTGCCTTGGTTTTGTTTTGTTTTGCCCCAGGGGGCAGCAGTGGGGAGCATCCCACAGCTCTAAGGGGCCACCAGCGCTTCCCCATGCTCCCCAAGCTCTGTTCCCATCTGTTCCTTTGCACTGTCCTAGCGGGTGTGTGCTAGTGTCTCACTGTGGGTTTGATTTGTGTTCCCTGATGGCTGATAACCTTGAGAATCCCTTGTACTTTGAGCCGCCTGTAAATCTTTGGCAAAGTGCCCATTTTCTTACCACGTTTAGAGAGTGCGTTATGTGTTCTAGATGCACACTTTGTCAGGTGGGCGCCCGCATGTTCCTCCCAGTCCACGACCCGTCCTGTGGCCTTTACGTGTGTCTTTCGTAGGGCAGGAGGGTGTAGCTTTAGTGAAGTCACTTGTCATTTTCTTTTATGGAAATCCGTGTTTTTGGTGTCATGTCTAAAAACTCTTTGCCTACTCTAAGGTCACAAAGATGCTCTCCCATGTTTTCTTGTAAAAGCTGTAGGTCTGACATTTAAATCCACCACCTACATTGAGTAAGTTTTTGTGAGCAACAGGAAGTTTATGCCTAGGCCCGCTTTGGGGACCGCTGGTTCCCGCCCGTGTGCCGAGGGCCCAATCCCTCCTCCATGAGCTGTGCTGTGTGGGTCTGACTCTAGACTTACAGTTCTGTTCCACTGACCGATGTGTCTGTTCTTTCACCAGTGGATGTGTCAGTTTTTAATAACAAAGCTCAAAGCTTGTAAAGGTGAAACAGGAATGGGGGGGAAAATTAGTAAGGCTGCTGTTAGAAAACTCCTCACTTGAGGACCAGAAGGTCCGAGTGCTGGCCAGCGTCCTGTCCGTGCAGACCTGTTTCAGTTAACCGAAACTCCTTTCTTTAAAAGTTGGAGGATTAGATAGATTAAGGAGCAAATGAATTGAGAAAATCCCAAAATTAAACCTTATTACCTTGGTCACAGACCTGGAAGCATAAATTAGCATATGCATATTATATTTTATCAAGTAACTTTGCAGAGAGGAAAATAAATCTATCAGAAAGGAAAGCCAGACTCCCAGACACGGAGGAGTTGCTCGTTGTCTGTTCTGTCGAAGTGATGCTCAGGTAGAACCGCCTGTGTGGTTACACCCAATCAGAGGTCAGGCTCGGGTTCTTCAGGTGACAGCACTCCTCTAGCCCCTGTGCCCTGGGGAAGCCACGTGGGTGAGGTGCTGGTGTGTGGCCAGGTGGAGAGGCCCGTCCTTGCTCGGAGAGCTTCCACTGGGAGGAAATGAAGGGGTTGCCATCTCAGAATGGCTGTCTGATCATGTGAAGGGGCTGTGTCACTTCACTTTAAAAAAAGGAAGTCGCAAAAGAGCAGTTTAACGGAAAACGTGATTATCACAAACACAGGTGCTGCATGGTGCAGCCCACCTGCCCTTCCAGCCTCGCCTGCTGCCGTGCTTTGTGTGGGGTGGAAAAATTTGATTGTCCCCAGAGCCCTCTGTCAGGGGACATCATCTCAGGATGTGACTCTGTGATTCCTTCTTCCTCTTTTGAAGTGTTCCTCTTAGGGGCCCTCCTGCAGCCCCCAGCTCAGTGCACCCCTGCTCCCTGTGTGCCTGGGCTGAGGGGCTCAGACCCAAGCCTCCAGTCCCAGTGGAGATGGTGCTCGCCCCATTCAAGCACTGGTCCTCTCCGAATCACACCTCCTAACAGGAGCTGGCTTCCCAGGGTCTTCTTGCCTCTTTGGCCCACCTTCCCGAATCTCAGGTGTGCCCTGTGGTGTCCTATGTTTGACTCCTTGCATGGAAGGGGCTCAGTCAGTATTCAGGTGGACAGGTGGGCAGGCTTCCTGAGCCCCCTGCTTGCCGGCTGCACCCAGCTGTGGCCCTGCCCCCTGGGGCCCTTGCTGTTTTGCCGGCCTTATAAATGCTTGCTCACAGCCCTACAGACTTTGGGGTGACAGTGAAGCCCCTTGAGGAGCAGGAGCTCCGTGATGATGAGTTGGGGCCGCCTCCCTGTGGGACAGGGAGTGCGCTGTGCTCCCCGGAAGCTGGGCTCCGGCAGCTGCTGCATGGGCTGCCTGGCGCCGTGTCATCTCCTGTCTCAGGCGGCCCTCGAGCACCACTCCGTGAATCCCACCACGTATAAACACAGGGAGCCCCCAGCTGCTCGCTCCTGCCCCTCTCCAGAAGTAACCACTTGCACACATTTCACGCATAGCTTTCTGAATTTTTTCTCAGGGAATTTGTGTGCACAAATGTACGGATGCAAATATAGATATGTACAGATACAAATGTGCTGTTTTCCTACATCTTTAGCGTTCATGAGTATGCATTCTCTGACTTTCCACTGACTCTTTCTGAGAAGTGGAATAGCAAGGATGGACCAGCCCTCTCCCCGGTGTCACAGCCAGGAATCGCTCAGTTGAAAAAGTTGGTTAAACCGGAGTCATAAAAACAGTATAAATGGACCTTATATCTTTCCTACAACAAGCCTACATTTGTTCACCAACCACTGGGTGGCTGGCCAAGGCCTTTTCTCTGACTGGGGCTCACTCGGAGTTCTGCGCTGTTTCTATCAAATATGGTAGTGAAGGTGCATTGTTTATAATTTCCTGTTTCAAGCAGATCAAGAACATGGCCCAAAGCAGTGGGCCGCCCACTTTCACAGTTATCTTGCCCACACTTAACCTGACTGCTCTTTGTCAAAACAGCCTACCTTTATTGAGAATTTCGAAAGCATTCCAAGTGTGTTTTCCAGAAAGAACTATTTTTGTTGCTTTCGTATTCTTTTTATCAGTTACACAGTATTTCTTTAATTTGTATAATTCTAACATTATACGAATTACTGTCATAGCAGTAATCAGATGTAGTGTCACCCACAGCTGAGAGAACCGGAGGCCCCACAGATCCCAGGCCTGCCTGCAGGTCAGTTTTGGGGAGCATAAGCGACACCCAAGGCCTGCTGGCTGTGTATGCCCTGTGCTTCCCAGACCCTGCCCGTGCGGCTTACAGGGGATCCTCTCTGACATGGAGACAAGCTGAGGCCTCTCCGGGGACCCACCTGGAGGAAGAGGGGAAGAGGGTGTATGTCTGACATCCGATGGGCCCCCAGTGCAGGGGGCTGCCCGGTGACAGGATGGCAGCTGGTGCGGCCGGTCCCTAGGCTCAGGGGCAGGGCACATTCCTTGCAAACGGCAGGCATCCTTGTCGCATTGTGAAGCATAACCAGGAAAGTAGTGGGACGTCCAGAGTCATGGTGTTGGCCCTGTTGTGCACATCGGCCTGCCGTCACTGGAGCTCTGGGGTAGCTTCACAGGCTGAGCACGAGCTCTGGAGGCCAGGATCGTTGTTCAGCGAGGACCCGCGTCCACTCTGGGTCTGTGGGTGTTGGACATGCTGGGCAGGGGGTGACTTGGTCTGTAGGCCTCAGCTCCTCTTTAAACCTCTTTCCCAGGGCCACCACAGTCCGATACAAAGGGAGAAACCTGCGCATCAAAGCACCCATGTGCCGAGCCCTGAAGAAGCTCTGTGACCCAGATGGTATGTAAAACATGGGCTGGGGTGGTGCCCGCACGTTCTGTGGCCCACACAGGCCTGGGGAGGCGTTCTGCTCTGCCCCACTCAACAGTGAACAGGCTGAGCTGGGAACATCTCATGCGGGCTCTGGGTCAGCCTGCATGGCCTGGTCCTTCTGCACTGGAAGCTCCCTGTTACAGTGTGCATCCATGCAGCACCATGTCCACACGATGAGTCAGGTCAGCTCAGATGCCGCAGTGGTGTTCAGATGGGGCCATCTAGCGTGGCTCAGTCCATGGCCCTGGCCACTTAAAGTGCCATGTGGGGTTCCCCTGTGGAGTGCAGACCCTGCAGGGCTTCTGCAGCCTTGCCATGCCTCATGACGCAGCATGCCCTGAGCCCCTCTGACGCGTAGTTGTGTGGCTGAGGGCTCTGCGTCTGCATCGCAGCACTGCCCCTTCCTGTTGCAGGCTTGAGTGACGAAGAGGACCAGAAGCCAGTGCGTCTGCCCCTAAAAGTCCCCGTGGAGCTGCAGCCGCGGAACAACCACGCCTGGGCCCGTGTGCAGAGCCTCGCCCAGAACCCGAGGCTCAGGTAATGAGGCTGGGCATTTAGTAGGGAGGCAGCTGCGAGGGACGGTGCTGTAGGGGCCTTGAGCAGAGTTCACCCAGTGCTCTGCTGTGGTACTTTGCATCCTCCGACATAATGTGAGCATGGGGCCCTGTCACCGAGGCCTCGCACTTTGGGGGCCTGGCTGTGCTGAGCTGCAGCTGCACGCCTGCAGAGGGTCTCTCAGGCTGAGAGCAGGATGTAAAGGCTGTTGCGGTCTTTCTCCCATAAGCCCCTTTCTGTCCTCTCTGACTGTCTCCCTGATTAGACCCAGGGCAGCACTATGGGACTGGACCACTTTCCATTCACATGGTTTCTTTAGGTGGAGGTTAAATCCAGCTCACACGCTCAAGCATGAGCCACTTGAAGGTGTCCAATACAGAGGCGTCGAGGCCTTCACAGTGTCCCCCAGCCGTCACCTCTGTCTAGTTGCAGAACGCTTTCATTCCCCTGAAAGGAACCCGCACCCGCTGAACTCCCCTTCTCTCCCTGGGCCCCTGGCAGCCGCCAGTCCCCTCTCTGCTCCGTGGAGTATCCTGGACGTGACACACGCTCTGGTCCTTTGTGTCCAGCTTCACACCAAGCGTGGGGTTTGCTCCATTCATCCACGCTACTGCCTGTGTCAGGCCTTCATTCCTTCCACACGTATTTTTACTTTCTCGGGATTGGTTAAGGCTGGCCAGACTCACCCTTCTTGAACCTCGAAGGAGCTAAGAGAACACAGTGGTGGGCTGCACTGAGGTCTGTGTCCCGGTCGGGACCGTGCTCTGTGAAAGGTGCATAGTTGCTGTTTTCATTCGAGTGTCCAGTCACCTCAAAGCGTGACCTTTAAGATGAGGAGTCCCCGGCCCTCCTTTGGCGCCCCACGGCCCTGCCCTGCCACAGCAGCCTCAGGGCTTCGGGAGGCCTGGGCGGCAGCCCCCCTTTCGCCGCCTGCTCTTTCTCTGCAGGATGATGGTGGAGCTCCATCGAAAGGTCTCCAGCCTCATCGAGTTCTTGAAGCAGAAGTGGGCACTCCACGAAGTGCGAATTGTATCTTTTCCCCCTAGAGCACCTGCCCCCTGGGATGAGGTCCCCTCTTCAGTCCTGGGGTCACTGTGGGCCCTGTGGGGGAGTGGCTGCTGTGCCACGAGAGGTTGCAGAGCTGGGACCCACAGCCCCTCACCCTCGGGGGCTTTGCACACAAGCTCCCTTTCTGGTCCTCCGTGTTAAAACCCTGGAGCGGCAGCCCTCCCTGCCTTCAGTGGCTGCCATCTGGCCCATGGGGCACGGCAGATTGTGGATTGACCAGGGACAGCCACAGACTTGTCTGTGTCTTTGGCCGCTTCCCATCCCTGCGCAGTCCGTAGTTGGGAGGGCGTGTGTTGGGTGTGAAGTTCCTGAAGAAGGAAGGGTCTGGGCCATGAGTGGTGTTACATGTGGCTCCTTGACAGTGCTCTCAGCGGAAGACGCTTGAGGAGCAGCCGCTGCAGGACTCGTTCATAGAGCCATTGCAGGAGAAGGTGGCGCTGCACCTGTTTCCAGGGGAGAACTGCACACTGACCCCACTCCCAGGGGTGGCCCGTGTGGTGCACTCCAAGGCCTTCTGCACGGTGCACTGGCAGGAGGGTGGCCGGTGCAAGCAAGGTGCCAAGGATGCCCACACGCTGCCTCCGGCCCAGATCCTGGGCATCCAGAGTGGCCAGGGCACGGCCAGGGGCCAGTTGAAGTGTCCACGGGGCAGCGCTGAGGGCAAGGGAATGGGGCGGCTCCCTCCCTCCGCCGACGCTTCACAGAGCTCTGGAGAGAGTTCCCCTGAAAGCGCCCCTGGGGAGGGGTCCGTTCTGAGCCTCAGCAGCCTGGACACCCCTGATGGGCCTCCTCCTGGGCTCCAGGACGGCGGGAGACAGCTTGAGAAGACCCCTGTGGCTGCTCCTGTAGAGGGCGGGGACAGCCCTGCAGGAGAGCCCAGGGCTGTGCCGTGTGCCTGTGGCCAGCCTCCGGACCTGGAGGACGAGCTGTCCCTCCTTGACCCCTTCCCCCGCTACATGAAGTCCTGTCAGGACCTCATTGTCCCAGAGCAGTGTCACTGCGCACACCTGCAGCCCTCAGGGTGCACCTCCCCAGAGACTCACACCCACTGCAGCTCAGAGGTGGCTGACCTCACCCAGACCGGGGCGCCCTCCCCCATCCACACCCCACCTGTCTCTGGACCTCAGCCCATGCCCGGGCCTCAGCCCGATGCTCCCACTAAGGACTCAGCAGACGCCCCTGCAGAGGAGCCCCGGGGTAAGGTGAGCCCCTCAGACCCCTCCACGCCTCAGGGACCGCCTGCCAGCAAGCCCCCAAAGGATGTCCCTGCCAGCCGGCTAGCCCAGCGGTTCCGCGAGGAGGGCTGGAGCTTGCAGACCTCCGAGAGCCTCACATTGGCCGAAGTCTACCTCATGATGGGCAAACCGGACAAGCTGCAGCTGGAGTATGACTGGCTGGCCGTGTGGGGCCCCGAGGGCCAGGCCCCTGGCTGGCAGGCCCAGGGCCCCTGCACCGGCCACCCCCCCACCGCCTTGCACAAGCAGCGCCTCCTCAACTGCCTCCTGAAGCTCATCTCCACCGAGGTCAACCCCAGGCTGGTATGTGCGGTCAGCTGGACAGCTGGGTCTCGGCAGGGGCGGCCTGGCCCCGGGACCAGCTCCTTGGGGAAGGAGAGGGCAGAAGCCCAGATGACCAGGGGCCCCACGTGGTTCCCTCAGGTGGAGCAGTACAGGGAGGGGCTGCAGTCCTGCCCAGCGCAGGCTGTCTTGGGGCAGGCACGGCTCCACGGACCAGGGCGACCAGCAGGCCGCACCCAGCCAGGCTCCTGGGATTCTGCTGAGCCCTGAGCCTGAGGGTGGGGACACTGTGCACACAAGCAGAGTAGTAGACTGGCCAGAAGCCGAGCTGGGACCAGGCTTTGCCTGAGTACCTGGGCAGGAGCAGGCTTCGGCAGAGGGCATGACGGGGTCGGCTCTGTGCTGTGCGGCGGCCAGCTTGGTCGCACAGCAGCATGGCCCCAGTGAAGGGAGGGGATGTGCAGGTCACTGGGGCTGCAGGGGCACCACCTAGGGCTGTCTAGGGAGACCTCCATGGGCAGCATCCAGGATGTGGCTCCTTGGTGGGTGGGTGGTCGCTGAGCTGGGAGTGGTCCCCAAGGCAGCCTGCAGCCCCCCCTTGGGAAGGCCGGTGAGCACAGTCCACACCTGGGGCCAGAGACACCTCAGAGTGAGTGTCTCCAGCTCTCCTGGGCACACAGAGCCGAGTGCTAAGGCAGGTTGGTCCTGGGGTGGCAGGGTGTGTGTGGCGTTCAGATGCAAGGAAGTTCAGGAGGCGCAGCTGAGGGACTGGAATGCGGTGGTCTTGAAGGAGTAAGGTAGGGGCAGGCCAGAACTGCGGGGCCCCTGGGGACCCTGAGGCTGATTCCTGTGTGATTCCATTGAGATTAAGTGCCAGGTACGCCCCTGTCACTGCGGGCTATCCGCCGTGCCTGGGCTGGGCTCCTCCGTTAGCCTCCCTGGGTGCTAGCCCAGAACGGTGCTCAGCAGAGCCCACGGGGAGTGGGCAGGTGGCGTGTGAGAGAGGTGGCTCTCACGGGCATGGCTGGGGACTGGCCGAGGGCTGCAGAGGCCAGGGTGGCAACCTCTTGACGTAGTGGTATGCAGAGGACCGCGGGCAGGCACAGGCAGTATTGGGGTGACCTGAGAAACGATGAGTTTAAAAACCTTTTTCCAATGTGCTTCTGGAGGGATCAGGAGAAGAGGTTTTGGGATCATGAACCCAGGGCCCTAGTTAAGGAGGCGAGGCTAGACCAGCTTCTGAGAAGGCTGTACGTAACACGCATCGTAGGAGTTCTGGAATGGGGCTGAGGTGCAGGCCCTGACCTCTGCTGGAGGGGGATGAGGGGCAGAAGACAAAGAGGTGCTCAGAGTCGTGGCCAGCAGCTGCCATGCCACCTGGGGACTCAGGAGAGATGCAGGTTCTTGGGGCCCCACAGACCCCCTACCCTGGGAATTATGGTGCAGCTCAGATGTGAGAAACACTGGCTAGAGGCCCCAGGCACAGACTGGAGACCTTGCACGGGGGTTGGACTTTCCAGTCCTGCTGGTTTCCTGCTGCTGGACTCTGCCTGGCAGAGGGGGAGCAACCATGCAGGGGAGCTGAGCCTGGGAGGGTCGGGTCCTGGCCTGGGACCTGCTGGGTGCTCAGCTGGGTGGTTGCATGAGGGCAGAGGTGGGGGGTCCTGTGAGAGGGAGAAGGTGGGTCAGGATGGAGCTGAAGGGTCATGGGAGGTACAGAAAGAGGTAAGAACGTTCACCCAGTGCGAGCCCTGGGAGTGGTTACTGGGGGAGGATGGAGTTGGGGAGGGCACCAGAGTGAGAACAGCCTGGGGAGGGTGTCCCTGTGGCACAGACCCCAGGACCCGTGGCCTCAGGCAGGGACTTAGTAAACCACTGAGGTTGGGGTTTTGACTCCAGAGACAGCTCTTGGGCTGTGGTTGTGTTTAATTCTAGAAATTAAGTTTGCATTTGCTTCCTCTGACTCACATTGGGAAGGGGCTGCTGCAATCCTGAGGCACACTTCTTAAGAAGGCCAGTTACTGTTGCTTGCCATGTGGCATCCCTGCCGGCAGGTGACCTGCCAGGGGAACCCTCTGCCATGGGACTCCCCGTCCGTGCCAGCCACGGGCAGCAAAGGCAGTCAGCAGGGGAGAATGGTGTTTCTGAGTGCCTACCTGACTGGTAGTATTACAGCCTGCACTCTCCCAGGTGACCCGGGGGATGGTACCCTTTGCCATCATGCAAATGGGACCCTGGAGCCCTTTTCTGTCTCTCTGAACTCAGGGACATCCCGTGCCTCCTGCTCTGGGCACCGGTCCCAGAGCCCTGTTCCTGTGCTGAGCTCGGCTGTTGTTTCGGCCCTTCTGTCCCAGGCTCCGGAAGCACATGCCAGCTCCACCCCCTCAGCGAGGCCCACCCAGGAGGAACAGTCCACGAGCCCCCCAGGAAAGGTGGCGGCCATCAGCTCCCGGAGCCCCCGCTGCCCTCGGAGCCAGTCTACCCTCCGCGGCAGCAAGGCCTTCCCACCCAGCGCTGCGCCATGCTCCTCAGGTGAGTCTCAGAGTGCCTGTGCTCCCCAGCTGGCCGTGCTGGGCCTTGCTGGGCACTGGAGGCTGCGTCAGAGGTGAGGGCGAGAGGGTCTCTGAGGCCTGGCCCCACTCCATTGGCCGTGGACTGCAGATGGGATGAATGTGCAGAAAACTCCTCCTTCTCCCAGGAATGTGCACAGGGGCTGGCTACCACAGGAGGCCCTGGACCCTGTTGCAGGAGCTGCTGCAAAACAAACACGGGGTGGGCCCTGCCAGTCCGGTCGCCTCAGGTCTTCCTTTGTATGACCAGCAGGAGCCTCCGTGACATGCTGTCAGTGGCTTAAAGCCTCAGAAGGGTTGGTCCTTTCTAAATCTTAAAGACTGTTTTCCTTTGTGTCTAATTTAAAAATAAAATAAAATACTAGAATAACGAACCTTCGGTTGAGGAATTCCCCAGCAGTTTAACACCAGTCCCGGAAGGAAGAATGATGGCTCACCTGTCAGTCCGTGGTGTCCCTTTTTTTTTTTTATTAAGGTATTATTGATATACACTCTTATGCAGGTTCCACATGAAAAAACAATGTGGTCACTACATTTACCCATATTATCAAGTCCCCACCCATACCCCAGTGCAGTCACTGTCCATCAGTGTAGTAAGATGACACAGATGCACCGTTTGCCTTCTCTGTGCTACACTGTTTCCGCCGTGATCCCCCACACCATGTGTACTAAACATAATACCTCTCAATCCCCTTCTCCCACCCTTCCCACCTGCCCTCCCACACCCCTCTCCTTTGGTAACCGCTAGTCTCTTCCTGGAGTCTCTGAGTCTGCTGCTATTTTGCTCCTTCAGTTTTGCTTCGCTGTTATATTCCACAAATGAGGGAAATCATTTGGCACTTGTCTTTCTCTGACTTATTTCACTGAACATAATACCCTTCTAGCTCCATCCATGTTGTTGCAAATGGTAGGATTTGTTTCTTTCTTATGGCTGAATAGTATTCCATTGTGTATATGTACCACATCTTCTTTATCCATTCATCTACTGATGGACATTTAGGTTGCTTCCATTTCTTGGCTATTGTAAATAGTGCTGCAGTAAACATAGGGGTGCATATGTCTTTTTGAATCTGAGAAGTTGTATTCTTTGGGTAAATTCCAAGCAGTGGGATTCCCAGGTCAAATGGTATTTCTATTTTTAGTTTCTTGAGGAACCTCCATATTGCTTTCCACAATGGTTGAACTAGCTTACATTCCCACCAGCAGTGTAGGAGGGTTCCCCGTTCTCCGCAACCTCACCAGCATTTGTTGTTCTAAGTCTTTTGGATGGTGGCCATCCTTACTGGTGTGAGGTGATATGTCATTGTGGTTTTAATTTGCATTTATCTTATGATTAGCGATGTGGAGCATCTTTTCATATGTCTGTTGGCCATCTGAATTTATTATTTGGAGAACTGTCTCTTCATATCCTCTGCCCATTTTTTAATAGGGTTATTTGCTTTTTCGGTGTAGAGGCCTGTAAGTTCTTTATATATTTTGGATGTTAACCCCTTGTCGGATATGTCATTTACAAATATATTCTCCCATACTGTAGGAAGGCTTTTTGTTCTGTTGATGGTGTCCTTTGCTGTACAGAAACTTTTTAGTTTGATGTAGTCCCATGTGTTCATTTTTGCTTTTGTTTCCCTTGCTTGAGGAGATGTGTTCAGGAAGAAGTTGCTCAAGCTTATATTCAGGAGATTTTTGCCTATGTTGTCTTCTAGGAGTTTTATGGTTTCATGACTTACATTCAGGTCCTTGATCCATTTTGAGTTTACTTCTGTGTATGGGGTTAAACAATAATCCAGTTTCATTCTCTTGCATGTAGCCGTCCAGTTTTGCCAACACCAGCTGTTGAAAAGGCTGTCATTTCCCCATTGTGTGTCCATGGCTCCTTTATCATATATTAATTGACCATATATGGTTGGGTTTATATCAGGGCTCTCTAGTCTGTTCCATTGGTCTATGGGTCTGTTCTTGTGCCAGTACCAAATTGTCTTCATTACTGCGGCTTTGTAGTAGAGCTTGAAGTTGGGGAGCATAATCTCCCCAGCTTTATTCTTCCTTCTCAGGATTGCTTTGGCTGTTCGGGGTCTTTTGTGGTTCCATATGAATTTGAGAATGATTTTCTATAGTTTGTTGAAGAATGCTGTTGGTATTTTGATAGGAATTGCATTGAATCTATAGATTGCTTTAGGCAGGATGGCCATTTTGACAATATTAATTCTTCCTATCCAGGAGCATGGTATGTGTTTCCATTTATTGTTATCTTCTTTAATTTCTCTCATGAATGTCTTGTAGTTTTCAGAGTATAGGTCTTTCACTTCCTTGGTTAGGTTTATTCCTAGGTATTTTATTCTTTTTGATGCAACTGTGAATGGAATTGTTTTCCTGATTCCTCTCTCTGCTAACACATTGTTAGTGTATAGGAATGCCACAGATTTCTGTATATTAATTTTGTATCCCGCAACGTTGCTGAATTCAGATATTAGATCTAGTAGTTTTGGAGTGGATTCTTTAGGGCTTTTTATGTACAATATCAGGTCATCTGCAAACAGGGACAGTTTAACTTCTTCCTTGCCAATCTGGATGCCTTTTATTTCTTTGTGTTGTCTGATTGCCATGCCTAGGACCTCTAGAACTATGTTGAATAGAAGTGGGGAGAGTGGGCATCCTTGTCTTGTTCCCAATCGTAAAGGAAAAGCTTTCAGGCTCTTGCTGTTAAGTATAATGTTGGCTGTGGGTTTGTCATATATGGCCTTTAATATGTTGAGGTACTTGCCCTCTATACCCATTTTATAGAGAGTTTTTATCATGAATGGATGTTGAATTTTGTCAAATGCTTTTTCAGCATCTATGGAGATGATCATGTGGTTTTTGTCCTTCTTTTTGTTGATGTGGTGGATGATGTTGATGGATTTTCGAATGTTGTACCGTCCTTACATCCCTGGAATAAATCCTACTTGATTATGATGGATGATCTTTTTGATGTATTTTTGAATTCGGTTTGCTAATATTTTGTTGAGTATTTTTGCATCTGTGTTCATCAGGGATATTGGTCTGTAATTTTCTTTTTTTGTGATGTCTTTGTCTTGTTTTGGTATTAGAATGATACTGGCTTCATAGAATGAGTTTGGAAGTATTCCCTCTTCTTCTGCTCTTTGGAAAACTTTAAGGAGGATGGGTATTACATCTTCACTAAATATTTGATAAAATTCAGCGGTGAAGCTATCTGGTCTAGGCATTTTGTTCTTAGGTAGGTTTTTGATTACCAGTTCACTTTCTTTGCTGGTAATGTCTGTTCAGATTTTCTGTTTCTTTCTGGGTCAGCCTTGGAAGGTTGTATTTTTCTAGAAAGTTGTCCATTTCTTCTAGGTTATCCAGTTTGTTAGCATATGATTTTTCATAGTATTCTCTTATAATTCTTTGTATTTCTGTGGTGTCTGTAGTGATTTTTTCTTTCTCATTTCTGATTCTGTTTATGTGAGTAGACTTTCTTTTTTTCTTGATAAGTCTGGCTAGGAGTTTATCTATTTTGTTTATTTTCTCGAAGAACCAGCTCCTGCTTTCATTGATTCTTTCTATTGTTTTATTCTTCTTGATTTTATTTATTTCTGCTCCAATCTTTATTATGTCCCTCCTTCTACTGACTTTGGGCCTCATTTGTTCTTCTTTTTCTAGTTTAATTAATTGTGAGTTTAGACTGCTCATATGGGATTGTTCTTCTTTCCTGAAGTAGGCCTATATTGCAATATACCTTCGCTGCGGCCCACAGATTTTGCGGTGTTGAATTATTGTTGTCATTTGTCTCCGTATATTGCTTGATCTCTGTTTTTATTTGGTCATTGATCCATTGGTTATTTAGGAGCATGTTGTGAAGCCTCCATGTGTTTGTGGGATTTTTTATTTTCTTCGCGTAATTTATTTCTAGTTTCATACCTTTGTGGTCTGAGAAACTAGTTGGTAAAATTTCAGTCTTTTAGAATTTACCGAGGCTCTTTTTGTGGCGTAGTATATGATCTATTCTTGAAAATGTTCCATGTGCACTTGAGAAGAATGTGTATTCTGCTGCTTTTGGGTGTAGAGTTCTGTAGATGTCTGTTAGGTCCATCTGTTCTACTGGATTGTTCAGCGCCTCTGTCTCCTTACTTATTTTCTGTCTGGTTGATCTGTCCTTCAGAGTGAGTGGGGTGTTGAAGTCTCCTTGAATGAATGCATTGCATTCTATTTCTCCTTTTAATTCTGTTAGTATTTGTTTCTCATATGTAGGTGCTCCCATGTTGGGCGCATAGATATTTATAATGGTTACATCTTCTTGTTGGATTGACCCTTTTATCATTATGTAATGTCTTTCTTTGTCTCTTGTGACTTTCTTTGTTTCGAAGTCTATTTTGTCTGATACAAGTACTGCAACTCCTGCTTTTTTCTCCCTGTTAGTTGCATGAAATATCTTTTTCCATCCCTTCACTTTTAGTCTGTGTGTGTCTTTGGGTTTAAAGTGCATCTCTTGTAGGCAGTATATAGATGGGTCTTGATTTTTTTATCCATTCAGTGACTTTGTGTCTTTTGATTGGTGCATTCAGTCAATTTACATTTAGGGTGATAATCAATAGGTATGTACTTATTGGCATTGCAGGCTTTAGATTCGTGGTTATGAAAGGTTCAAGGTTAACTTCCTTACTAAGACTCTAATTTAATTCACTTAATATGCTATTACAAACACAATCTAAAGGTTCTTTTTTTTTCTTCCTCCTTTTTCTTCCTCCTCCGCTCTTCATATATTAGGTATCATACTCTGTACTCTTTGTCTATCCCTTGATTGACTTTGGAGATAGTTATTTTAATTTTTGCATTTGCTTAGTAATTAGCTGTTCTACTTTCTTTACAGTAGTTTTATTACCTATGGTGACAGCTATTAAACCTTAGGAACACTTCCATCTATAGCAGTCCCTCCAAAATACACTGTAGAGATGGTTTGTGGGAGGTAAATTCTCTCAGGTTATGCTTACCTGGAAATTGTTTAATCCCTCCTTCAAATTTAAATGATAATCTTGCCAGATAAAGTATTCTTGGTTCAAGGCCCTTCTGCTTCGTTGCATTAAATACATCATGCCACTCCCTTCTGGCCTGTAAGGTTTCTGTTGAGAAGTCTGATGAAAGCCTGATGGGCTTCCCTTTGTATGTGATGTTGTTTCTCTCTCTGGATGCTTTTAATAGACTGTCCTTATCCTTGATCTTTGCCATTTTAATTACTATATGTCTTGATGTTGTCTTCCTTGGGTCCCTTGTGTTGGGAGATCTGTGCACCTCCATGGCCTAAGAGACTATCTCCTTCCCTAGATTGGGCAAGTTTTCAGCAATTACCTCCTCAAAGACACTTTCTATCCCTTTTTCTCTCTCTTCTTCTTCTGGTACCCCTATAATGTGAATATTGTTCCGTTTGGATTGGTCATGCAGTTCTCTCAATATTCTTTCATTCTTAGAGAACCTTTTTTCTCTCTGTGCCTCTGCTTCTTTGTATTCCTCTTCTCTAGTTTCTATTTCATTTATCGTCTCCTCCACCGTATCCAATCTGCTTTTAATACCCTCCATTGTGCTCTTCAACGATTGGATCTCCGACCGGAGTTCATTCCTGAGTTCTTGAATGTCTTTCCATACTTCTGTGAGCATGTTAATGATTTTTATTTTGAACTCCCTTTCAGGGAGACTCATGAGGTCAATATCATTTAAATCTTTCTCAGGAGTTATAATTTTACTCTGGACCAGGTTCCTTTGGTGTTTCATAGTTGCATATGGCGCCCTCTAGTGCCCAGAAGCTCTACTCCCTGGAGCTGCTCAGTCCCTGAAGCAATGTTGGGGGTCACAGGGAGTGGTATTGGTGCCTGGGAGTAGGAAAGAGCTGTTTCCTACTTCCCGGCTGCTATGCCTATCTCCACTGCCAGAACCAGTGGGCCGAGCACACAGGTATAAGTCTCTGTGCTTTCCGTTTGTAGTTGCTGTAGGCCGATCTTCCCTCTGGCTGGGCTAATGCCAGGGTAGGGTTTGCCGGTTTGCGAGCCAGGTGGGGATGGCTGGGAGAATGGCGCAGTAGACTGGGCATATCACGGAGGGGGTCCTTGGAGCTGTGTGGCCAACCAGGGAGCTGGAGCACCTGAAGATTGCCTAACGAGGGAGATTTCTTTTTCCTCCTTAAATATGAGAGTCTATATGGCAAAGCTCCCAACCTGCTGGGCAGAGTGCACCCGGACAATTTTGTCTACCTGTCCTCTCTCCTGAGTGGTAAGCTCTGTGCAATCCTTGCTCCTTTAGCAGCCCTCTGCTAAGAGCTTCCTTGTTAGGAAGTCTGTCAGACTGCCTGCCTTTCTTTTGTCCCAGAGGAGCTGGATATGGATCCCTGCTTTCCACAAGCGGCTGGAATCTCAGTCTCTCCAGGAATTCTGCCTGTCTTAGCTTCCCAACCCTGTAATCACGAGAGTATCATGCACACACCATGAACTGTAGGTTTGTGCTCCCAGAGCAGATCTCCAGAGTTAGGTATTCAGCAGTCCCAGGCCTTCACTCCCTCCCTGCTTGTTTTCTCTTCCTCCCGCTGGTGAGCTGGGGTGGGAAAGGGCTTGGCCACAGCTTTGGTACGTTACCCTGTTCTGTGAGGTCTGCTCTTTTCTCCAGGTGTGTGCAGTCTGGTGCAGTCCTCTTTCCTGTTGCTCTTTCAGGATCAGTTGTATTAATTATATTTTCGTATTACATGCGGTTTTAGGAGGAAGCCTGTGTCTCTCCTCTCATGCCACCATCTTTAATCCTCTCTCCCTGTGGTGTCCCTTTGCCCCAGTTGTGTCTAGGCAGTAACGGAAATTCAGGGTCCTCAGCTGGGTTGCTTAGTACATAAAAACCCAGGGCAAACATGCCCCATTTCTGAGGCATCAATTTTACTTGCTTATTAATTTTGTAATAAGATTTTCATGGTGAGAATCATGAATCCTGCATGAATCTTAAAGGTGAAATAAGACCTGTGCGCACTCTGGGCCCTGCCTCATGAGCCCCGGGTGGAGTCCTCAGGAGATGCTTGTGGGTGCCACTCCTTGCCCAGCCGCATCCTGCAGCTCTGCCCTGGCGGAATGTGCGGGGGGGGTGGGGGGTACGACAGCGAGGCTGCAGGGCCCCCTGGAGGTGATGCTCTTGCCGCAGAACCATAGCTGCCCATGACCCTTGATGCCTGTGCTGGCAGGGTGTGGTGTTGCCGGTGCCCCAGACCAGGAGTGGGCCTGCCTCATTCATGCCCTGACCTAGACAGCTGCCCCAAATCACAGGCACTGCCTCCATCTGCACAGACGTGTGTCCTGGTGTTAGTGGTCCGCTGGGATTATTTCCTGGCCTTACGTTTCCTCTGACTGACTGTTGCAAATAGCCTGCCTGCTCACTGCTGGCAGGAGTGTGTCCACCAGGCGCCTCATGTTTGCTATGTTACTAGGACAAAACAGGCTGCTGCACGGTCAGGCGGCCTGCTGTCGCGTTCCCACTGACTCCCCCTCCTCACCTCCGCCCTGTTTCCACACTGTGGGCTACAGGGGGGGCAGCAGCTGCTGCCATTGGGTCGTCCTTACAGAGCAAGATGTGTTCATCGGTGGTGAGGCCAGCTGGTGGAGTCTAATCTTTTCCCGCCTTCCATTCCATTTCTTAGATGTCCTAGTTCTCTGTCCACTGTAAATCCCCCTTCTGGCACAAGGGTGCTTCTAGACCAGTGCCCCTGCAATGCTAGAGGTGGCTGTGTTCAGGGAGCCTGGTTGCTGTCTCCATGAGAGTCAGTTCAGTCTCACAGATTAGCAGGTGAACAACGAAGGCATCCCTGCCCTGGTTTGAGGGCACCTTGGAGCAGCAGCTACGATAATGGAAACAGCAGAGTCCTAAACCTTAGTTCCTAAACAGATCCTTCCTGCCGTGTCTCTCTGGGAGCCACAAACTACAGCCCATAGCCTGCTTGTCGGAGTACATTTATTGGCCCGTGGCCACACTCACCGGATCACATGTCTGGCCGTTTTGTGCTACAGCTGTGAGGCTGAGTTCAGTTGAGCCCATAAGGTCTGCACAGCTGACATTTTTTTTAATATAATTTATTTTATTATCATTAATCTACAATTACCTGTGCAATATTACGGTTATTAAACTACCCCTTCATCAGGTCCCCCCCACCAACCCCATTACAGTCACTGTCCATCAGCGTAGTGAGATGCTATAGAATCACTACTTGTCTTCTCTGAGTTGTACTGCCCTCCCCGTGCCCCCCCAACATTACATCTGCTAATCGTAATGCCCCTTTTTCCCTCTTATCCCTCCCTTCCCGCCCATTTTCCCCAGTCCCTTTCCCTTTGGTAACTATTAGTCCGTTCTTGGGTTCTGTGAGTCTGCTGCTGTTTTGTTCCTTCAGTATTATTTCTTTGTTCTTATACTCCACATATGAGTGAAATCATTTGATACTTGTCTTTTTCGGCTTGGCTTATTTCACTGAGCATAATACCCTCTAGCTCCATCCATGTTGTTGCAAATGGTAGGATTTGTTTTCTTCTTATGGCTGAATAATATTCCATTGTGTATATGTACCACATCTTCTTTATCCATTCATCTACTGATGGACACTTAGGTTGCTTCCATTTCTTGGCTATTGTAAATAGTGCTGCGATAAACATAGGGGTGCATCTGTCTTTTTCAAACTGGGCTGCTGCATTCTTAGGGTAAATTCCTAGGAGTGGTATTCCTGGGTCAAATGGTATTTCTATTTTGAGTTTTTTGAGGAACCTCCATACTGCTTTCCACAATGGTTGAACTAATTTGCAGTCCCACCAGCAGTGTAGGAGGGTTCCCTTTTCTCCACATCCTCGCCAACATTTGTTGTTGTTTGTGTTTTGAATGTTGGCCATCCTCACTGGTGTGAGGTGATATCTCATTGTGGTTTTAATCTGCATTCCTCTGATGATTAGCGATGTGGAGCATCTTTTCATGTGCCTGTTGGTCATCTGAATTTCTTCTTTGGAGAAGTGTCTATTCATGTCCTCTGCCCATTTCTTAATTGGATTATTTGCTTTTTGTTTGTTGACGTGCATGAGTTCTTTATATATTTTGGATGTCAACCCCTTATCGGATATGTCATTTATGAATATATTCTCCCATACTATAGGATGTCTTTTTGTTCTACTGATGGTGTCCTTTGCTGTACAGAAGCTTTTCAGCTTGATATAGTCCCACTTGTTCATTTTTGCTTTTGTTTCCTTTGCCTGGGGAGATATGTTCATGAAGAAGTTGCTCATGTTTATGTCCAAGAGATTTTTGCCTATGTTTCTTTCTAAGAGTTTTATGGTTTCATGACTTACATTCAGGTCTTTGATCCACCTTGAGTTTACCTTTGTGTATGGGGCTAGACAGTAGTCCAGTTTCATTCTCTTACATGTAGCTGTCCAGTTTTTCCAACACCAGCTGCTGAAGAGGCTGTCATCTCCCCATTGTATGTCCAAGGCTCCTTTATCAAATATTAATTGACTGTATATGTTTGGGTTAATGTTTGATTTTCTATTCTGTTCCACTGGTCTGTGGGTCTGTTTTTGTGCCAATACCAAATTGTCTTGATTACTGTGGCTTTGTAGTAGAGCTTGAAGTCAGGGAGTGTAATTCCCCCTGTTTTATTCCTCCTTTTCAGGATTGCTTTGGCTATTCGGGGTCTTTTGTGGTTCCATCTGAATTTTAGAATTATTTGTTCCAGTTCATTGAAGAAAGCTGTTGGTAGTTTGATAGGGATTGCATTGAATCTGTAGATTGCTTTAGGTAGTATAGCCATTTTGACAATATTTATTCTTCCTAGCCAAGAGCATGGGATGCATTCCCATTTTTAATTTCTCTTAGGAGTGTCTTGTAGTTTTCAGAGTACAGGTCTTTCACTTCCTTCGTTAGGTTTATTCCTAGGTATTTTATTCTTTTTGATGCAACTGAATGGAATTGTTTTTCTGTTTTCTCTTTCTGTTAGTTCATCATTAGTGTATAGGAAAGCAACAGATTTCTGTGTGTTAATTTTGTATCCTGCAACTTTGCTAAATTCAGATATTAGTTCTAGTAGTTTTGGAATGGAGTCTTTAGGGTTTTTTATGTACAGTATCATGTCATCTGCAAATAGTGACAATTTGACCTCTTCTTTACCAATCTGGATGCCTTGTCTTTGTTTTGTCTGATTGCCATGGCTAGGACCTCCAGTACTATGTTGAATAACAGTGGAGAGAGTGGGCATCCTTGTCTTGTTCCCGATCTTAGATGAAAAGCTTTCAGCGTCTCGCCGTTAAGTATGATGTTAGCTGTGGGTTTGTCATATATAGCCTTTATGATGTTGAGGTACTTGCCGTCTATACCCATTTTGTTGAGAGTTTTAATCAGGAATGGATGCTGAATTTTGTCAAATGCTTTTTCAGCATCTATGGAGATGATCATGTGGTTTTTGTTCTTCTTTTGGTTGACGTGGTGGATGATGTTGATGGATTTTTGAATGTTGTACCATCCTTGCATCCCTGGGATGAATTCCACTTGATCATGGTGTATGATCCTCTTGATGTATTCTTGAATTCGGTTTGCTAATATTTTGTTGAGTATTTTTGCATCTACGTTCATCAGGGATATTGGTCTGTAATTTTCTTTTTTGGTGAGGTCTTTGCCAGGTTTTGGTATTAGAGTGATGCTGGCTTCATAGAATGAGTTTGGAAGTATTCCCTCCTCTTCTATTTTTTGGAAAACTTTAAGGAGAATCGGTGTTATTTCTTCTCTATATGTCTGGTAGAATTCAGAGGTGAATCCATCAGGCCCAGGGGTTTTGTTCTTGGGTAGTTTTTTGATTACCAATTCGATTTCATCACTGGTGATTGGTCTGTTTAGTTTTTCTGTTTCTTGCTTGGTCAGTCTTGGAAGGTTGTATTTTTCTAAGAAGTTGTCCATTTCTTCTGTTTTCCAGCTTGTTAGCATATAGATTCTCATAATATTCTCTTATGATTCTTTGTATTTCTGTGGGGTCTGTCGTGATTTTTCCTTTCTCATTTCTGATTGTGTTTATGTGTGTAGATTCTCTTTTCTCTTAATGAGTCTGGCTAGGGGTTTATCTATTTTGTTTATTTTTTCAAAGAACCAGCACTTGGTTTTATTGATTTTTTCTATTGTTTTATTCTTCTCAATTTTATTTATTTCTTCTCTAATCTTTATTATGTCCCTCCTTCTGGTGACTTTGGGCCTCATTTGTTCTTCTTTTCCAATTTCAGTAATTGTGTCTTTAGACTATTCATTTGGGAATGTTCTTCTTTCTTTAAATAGGCCTGGATTGCAATGTACTTTCCTCTTAGAACTGCCTTTGCTGCGTCCCACAGAAGTTGTGGCTTTGTGTTGTTGTCATTAGTGTCCATATATTCTTTGATTTCTGTTTTGATTTGGTCGTTAACCCATTGATTAATTAGGAGAGTGTTGTTAAGTCTCCATGTATTTGTGAGCCTTTTTGATTTCTTTCTAAAATTTACTTCTAGTTTTATACCTTGGTGATCTGAGAAGTTGGTTGGTAGGATTTCAATATTTTGAAATTACTGAGGTTCTTTTTGTGGCCTAGTATGTGGTCTATTCTGGAAAATGTTCCATGTGCACTTGAGAAGAATGTGTATCCTGTTGCTTTTGGGTGTAGAGTTCTGTAGATGTCTGTTAGGTCCATCTGTTCTAGTGTGTTGTTCAGTGCCTCTGTGTCTTTACTTATTTTCTGTCTGGTTGATCTGTCCTCTGGAGTGAGTGGTGTGTTGAAGTCTCCTAAGATGAATGTATTGCTGTCTATTTCCTCCTTTAATTCTCTTAGTATTTGTCTCACATATGCTGGTGCTCCTGTGTTGGGTGCATATATATTTATAATGGTTATATCTTCTTGTTGGACTGACCCCTTTATCATTATGTAATGTCCTTCTTTATCTTTTGCTACTTTCTTCGTTTTAAAGTCTATTTTGTCTGATACAAGTACTGCAACACCTGCTTTTTTCTACTTGTTGTTTGCATGAAATATCTTTTTCCATCCCTTCACTTTTTAGTCTGTGTATATCTTTGGGTTTGAGGTGAGTCTCTTGTAAGCAGCATATAGATGGGTCTTGCTTTTTTATCCATTCTGTTACTTTGTGTCTTTTGATTGGTGCATTCAGTCCATTTACATTTAGGGTGATTATTGATAGGTATGTACTTATTGCCATTGCTGGCTTTAGATTCGTGGTTACCAAGGGTTCAAGGGTTGCTTCTTTACTATCTAACAATCTAACTTAACTTTCTTGTTATTGTAAACACAGTCTGATGTTTCTTTCTTTCTCTCCCTTCTTATTCCTCCTCCTCCATTCTTTCTATAATAGGTGTTTTATTCTTTGCCTTTAGTTGGTATTTGGATGGTCTGCTTTCTTTGCTATGATTTTTTTTTTCTCCGGTGACATCTTTTTAGCTTTAGGTGTGCTTCCCTCTAGAGCAGTCCATTTAAGATATCCTGTAGTGGTGGTTTATGAGACGCAAATTCTCTTAACTTTCGTTTATCTGGAAATTGTTTAATCCCTCCATCATATTTAAATGATAATCGTGCTGGATACAATATTCTTGGTTCGAGGCCCTTCTGTTTCATAACGTTAAATATATCATGCCATTCTCTTCTGGCCTGTAATGTTTCTGTTGAGAAGTCTGATGTTAGTCTGAATAGGTTTTCCTTTGTAGGTGATCTTTTTTTTCTCTCTAGCTGCTTTTAATACCCTGTCTTTATCTTTGATCTTTGCCATCTTAATTATTATGTGTCTTGGTGTTGTCTTCCTTGGGTCCCTTGTGTTGGGAGATCTATGAGCTTCGGTGGACTGCGAGACTACTTCCTTCCCCAGCGAGGGAAAGTTTTCAGCAATTATTTCTTCAAAGATACTTTCTATCCCTTTTTCTCTCTCTTCTTCCTCTGGTACTCCTATAATGCGAATATTGTTCCGTTTGGATTGGTCACACAGTTCTCTTAATATTCTTTCATTCCTAGAAATCCTTTTATCTCTCTCTGCCTCAGCTGCTCTGTACTCCTGTTCTCTGTTTTCTATTCCATTAACAGTCTCTCGCATCTCATCCATTCTGCTGTTAAGCCCGTCGATCGCTTGTCTGATTTCTGTATTGTCTTTCCTCAGTTCCCTCACTTCCTCCCTCAGCTCTTGCACATTTCTCTGTAGGTCCATCAGCATGGTTATGACTTTTATTCTGAATTCTTTTTCAGGGAGGCTGTGCATTTCCATCCCTTCAGACTCCCTCTCTGGGGTTGTCTGGTTGATTTTGGTCTGAACCATATTCCTCTGTCTTTTCATGGCTGTATAATTTGGTCACTGATAGTTGCCACGTATGTCAGCTGGGCTCTTTAAGACTTTAAAAAGAGAAGAAAAAAAAAAGAGAAAAAAAAGAGAAAAAAAGAAAAAAAAGAAAAAGAAAGAAAGAAAGAAAGAAAAAAAGAAAGAAAAGAAAAACAAAAAAAAAACAAAACAAAACAAAACAAAACAAAAAAAAATGCCCACCGGACGTAGATTCTGTGGGAATGCTCTAGGTGGCGCTATTGCCCCACTATTCCACAGCTGTGACTGTGCCGCTCCACAGGGCCCTTTATCGCTCTGGGCAGGGGTGGGAACGAATAGGAGGCTGTTGATCTCAGTGAGAAGTGTTAAGTATGGCTACGCTTCCTCAGTTGCCAGCTAAGGCGTCTGAAACTCCCCAGGACTCCCAGCCTGCTGGGCTGAGTGTGCTGGGGCGATCCGGCTCCTCCGCTGGGCTCCAGTCTCTTTAAGACCGCTGAAGAAAGCACGCACTTTTTTTTTTTCCTTCCCGGGAGCCGGCTGCAAGCACCCTGACGCGTTCCCCGCTCAGGTCCTGCCCCTCTGTCTCTCCAATCTCCGCTCCACTGCGCAATGTGGGTCAGCGCTCCCCGCGCAGATCCCCGGGGCTGGCTACTTCGCGGGGTGCACTTCCACTCCCTCCCGGCTCTGAATCCTCTCCTCCCGCCGGTGCGCTGGGGTGGGGGAGGGCTCGGGTCCCGCCGGGTCGCGGCTCCGTATCTTACCCGCCTCTTGGGGTGCCGAGTCCTCTCGGGTGTAGCTGCACGCTGTGCGCTTTCCTGTGTATTCTCGTCTCTCTTTTAGGAATAGATGTATTTTCTGTGTTTTCGTTGATAAATATAGTGTTGGGAGGAGATTTCTGCCGCCCTGCTCACACCGCCATCTTCCCGGAAGTCCTAAAATGATGTTTATGTCCCCTCCCGTAAGACTTGTGTGCAACTTGACAGGAAGGACATATCTTAGTATTTTCATATTTCTGGAGCCTACTACAGGACATGTTGTTAATTCTCAATTATATTTATGGATTTTATGAAAGAATAGAAAAAGCCACCCCTGAATTTTCCTGATGCAATGTATGCGGTCATTCTATGCAAGAGTGGAATATAATGAGCTCTGGGACTGCCCATACCCTGGTAGAAACTTTATATGCAGGATTCCCATATGCTTTTATCTGCATATCATAGGCCTGGGGTCGCTTGCCCATTCATTTTGGTCAATGGCAGCTATTGGTCGCTAAGGGGTTTTATTTGATTAGTTGTCTTTAGCAATGATGATATAAAATGTATCTACTTAGATTGTTAGCTACTTGATATTATGATGTCTTGTTTTCATTTCTGATATTTATTTTCTCTACTTATTTAAAATAGTTGAGTATCTGTTATACAGCATATTATTTTGCAACCCTCATGTTCAGCATATTGGAAGTTTTCATACCAGCAAAGCTTAGATGTTGTAAATTTTTTACTGGTTTCTGGACTCAGATTTATAGGTTTTACATATCATATAGTTAGTTAGCCACCAGAGATCTAAGTCAAAGCCAAATACCAAATATTTGTTGAATCTATTATGTGCAAAGCCCCAAGGCAGGTACAAGGCAGTAAGTGATGAACTAGTGGTGGAAACAAGGCAGAAGTACTTGGGAAATTGAAGACAAAATAAAGCTTAAATAATAAAGCAAGAATAGCCATAATGTTGGAGGAATGTGTAGCTGTAAAATTAGAGCAGACAAGAACACTAGGGCTGGGGGCATCTGTGAAGGTTTTGGAGGGGAGAGGTTCTGCTGGGACTTTGAGAAAAGGGAAATGCCGATTTTAGGCAGAAAGGATGGGCTAGGGCTTTGCAGATGCTGGGAAAGGGAGTTGAGAGAGCAAAGTCCTAGATGGTAAAGATGGTCTGGTTTGGTGGGAGCAGAGTATTTATGGAAAGCTAAGGCCCCAGAAGGAGGACCTTGAAATAAGTATTATAATACCAAGACTGATAAAGCAGTCTACTGGGTAGCACTTCTCAAACTTGAATGTAGCTGCGGGTTCTCCTGAGGATCTAGTTAAAACACAGATTCTGATTCAGTGGGTCTGGGGTGAGACCATAGATTCTGGATTTCTACCACGCTGCCAATCTGTGGGCCTCATCTTGAGTCACAAGGGGTTGGAGCATGAGGTGAAAAACTGAATATTTAATTGGAAAAATGGCTAATGACATTTTTATTATACAGCCGACTATTTCAGGGTTTTACACTGCAGTTCACAGGCATGAAAAAGTTATAGTTTGTAAAGGTGGTTAATATACAACTAGGGAATCACATTTCAAAGTCTACATTCAGCAGGTAATGGTGCAGTTCCATGAGGGATAAAACTTTGGGTTGGTTTTTTATAAGTTATCATTATAAAATATGTATTTTTCTGAATGTGAGGGAAATTAAAAAATGTGGAGGAATTACTTGTTTAAATCCAACTGGCATAACTTCTTTAGTATTTGTCTGTCTAGTCATTATTAAGCAATTATTTTTTGCACTGTGCATTTCTTGGGTCAGATCATCATGATGGCTCACCTTTGAACTACCTGGGGTTTAAAAAAATACTACTCTGTCCAAGACCAATAGAAACAGAATCTCAGGGGCTGGTGCTCAGGGGTTAGTAATTTTTTAAAGTTTCTAGGGGATTCAAATGTGCTCCAGGGTTGAGGTCCACTAGGTTAACTGATCAAATTATCTAACACTGAATTAAAATGCTCGAATTGGTGGTTTTGACTAACATACTGTGGGTTTGGCAGGCTTAAAATCAGAGTTGATGCTGACAGTCAGTCTGCGACCCAAGAGCCAGGATCCTGGGATCTACCTCAGTGGGGTTTTAGCTCCCTGGGGCAGCTGCAAGTGGATGGGGGTGGTGTCAGAGGTGTGCTGGAGATTGGGGACCCTGGTAACTACAGCAGCAGGCAAGGTAACCAGAGACATGGATGTGGGAGCAGTGGCTAGGGAGAGGCGAAGGTATCCTGCCAGATGGTGCCTGACATCTCCATGGCATGGAACTGTGTTTAACAGCCTGAGCTTGTTCTTGCAACACAGTCTTAAAAGGGCCATCCCGAGTAGGTAGTTCGGAGCACAGAGCCCTTCGATGTGGGCCTTCTACATGAAGCTGCCGTCTGTGGGTGGAGATCAGAGAAGCTTCCACTGGATTGTGCCGAGTGTGAGAGGGTGCTGAAACAGAGGAGAAGAAGCCAGTACAAACCTCACCCTTTCTAGGTCTCCCGAGTGTGCTGAGGTGAAGTCCACCCTCCGTGCGTGAGGCTGTGCCAGCATATAGTCAGTCCTAGAACAAGGACCCTTGCGTCCAGGTTCTTGTGTTCATATCAAATATGAACTGATGTGTATAAGGCCTTTTGCTCAAGATACTTCTTAGGGTTTAGTGAGCTTCCTATTGGAATATACCTAGCTGAGTGATTTTCGTACTGAACTGTCTTTCCAAAGTGTAACTAGATGGCTTAGTTTACATCTTTGCTTTTTGGATGTAAATGTCTTATTTCATATAAGAAGTTGTTCTTATTTTTCAAGGATTTATGGTGGCAAACATTTAAAAATGCATCTAGTAGCACCAACGCCCTTGAAGTGAAGTAGAGGACCTGATTTCAGACTGTGTCTGCATGATCAACAGTGGTAATGACGTGGGCCCGGCTGAAATAAGAGGGATGAAGTTTCTGTGGGGCAGATTTCACATGCTGGTTCTCCTCTGGGGTCCCAAGTATAACAAACAGGCAGAAAGATAAAGAAAAGCACTTTCCAGGCTGTGGAGGAGTCAGGCAAACATAAATTATTATCTATTCTTGGCTAGAAACTGAAATAGGCACAGGGAGACCATTCTTATTCCTGTAAAAGGCTCTGGCTTGTAAAATGTGTTTTTCACAGAGATTCATCTGAGCATTCTTAACATGGGACCCTAGATCTGTCATCTTTTAGGGCAGGAGAAAAATATTTGAGAATTGGGTTTGGTGGAATGATTGTGGCCAGGAGCTGAGCCATAGCTGTCTGCCTCCACTCCCCACATCCTGAATGCTTGCTGGGGGCGGTTAAGGGTGGGGACAGAGCAGTTAGGCTTCCATGGGGGAGGTCAGTTTCGGTAAAAAATTTAAGGCTCAGACAAAAAATGGGTGGGCCCTAACTTTGCTATTAAGTCTAAGGCCAGCTCAGTAGTTGGTAAAACTCAGTAGTTCCTTGGTTATGAGGCCTTGACTATTTATTAATATTTTTTTTGAATAAAACCTCCCACAATAGGGAAGTACATAGCCATTTAGAACAAGTATTTAGCAAAATGTTTCCGAGGTCAGGATCAATTGCTTTTTTTTTCTTAAAAGAAACTAGGGCTTCTGCCATGCAGGCCCAGACAAAGCCAGCCTGCAGAGGAATCTGTTGTCCCCACTCTCCCTTCTACTGTTATTGAAGCATCCGATTCTCCCTATTAAATATGTTACGTGGGATAACATATTTATAAGGTAAGAGTAAGGTAGGAATGACTGAGAAGAGTTTAAAGTGTTCTGTCTCTTGGGATCACTTTAAGCGGGCATCCAAAACTTAGGCTACAGATTAATTCCAAATCTGACTAAGGGCTGCGCTGGGTGCCCAGCCCATTCCTGTGAGCTGGAAAACTCCTCACAGGGCAGGTGGGAGCTGGCGAGGCTGATCCATGCTGTTGGTTGCACTTTCAGAGTCTGGGGATTGTCTGCAGCTCTTCTCTCCCTTTCTGGGCCAGTGCAGATCATTGCCCCTTTTACTTCCTTTCCACCCCCAGTCCTGTGACAGATTGGGGTCTCTTGTGGAACAAGCCCAGCAACTCCTTTCTACCTAAAGTGAGGCCATGGGGTCCTGAGACCCCTTCAGGAAGGAGGCTACTTGGGGCCAGTGGGTGTGTAAACTCCTGAAAAGGCAGGCAAATATTTTCACTTATTTTTCAAAGAGGACTGATTAGATCCATTAGATTCTCAAAAGGCTCAGTGACGCCCTCCACACCTCTCCCTACCTGCCTATCAACATCGCAGGTGCTCCATGATGGCTTTTCGGGAAGAAATTATTTGAGGTCTCTGGGGTCTTCCTGGTGCCCAGCTCACATGCGTCAGCGGTCGGGTCCCACCAATACCTACCAACACACAGCGATCCATTAATGTCCTGCCACGGTTGTTCTCTGCGGAGTGTAGACTCGGCATTAACACCTTAAGACTTTTAATTGAGCCTCACAGTAGCCCTGAGAATCCCAAGATTGATGTCTGAATTATTCAGCACTCTTTCAGTTGCAAGTTAGTTTAAGTAGAAGAGAACATTTACTGGCTCACATAAATGGGATATTTTTTGGAAATGAAGTGGATCTCAGGGATGATTGAGCTAATGTCATCAGGAATTGCTTTCCCCCTCAAAGACAAAGGTGGTCACCAAGATGGGCTGGCTTTCATTTTGTTAGCCTCTCCTGCTCCCTCCCTCCCTCCCTCCCTCCCTCCCTTCCTTCTTTCTCTCCGTTAGCTCCAGCTGTGTTAGAGAACCCTCCCATCAACACTGCGCCACCCATAGTCATGGCTCAGGGAATGAGGCAGTCTGAACTCCTCATCCTTGGGTGAGAGGCCCACTTCTGGAGCTGGGGGAAGTTTGGCCACTTTTCTTGAAACAGATGAGTGGGAAAGAGGTGGTTTCACAAAGGGTAACTAGTGCTGTTACCAAAAGGGAAGGGAAGGGATGCTGGGCAGGCAGAAGCAGTAGCCCTCTACCGTGATATCCTTTTAATTCAGATACAGTCACTGCTTTAGAGATGGAAAGGATCTTAGTACATCAGACTGTTCAGAGATTTATGATTGCCTGAAGTTGTATGGAGAAAAAAATCTGGCACATGTCTGATATGTGCCTAGTTACAGCGAGAGGATCCATAGCTTTTTATTAGCTTCAAGCTAATAACCATTTTTAAGTCTCTTCATTTTTTAGATGAGGAAAAGGAGGGCTCCGAATCTCTAGGTGACTTGCTCTAGGACACACTTTGTCCAGCATTTATCAACCCCAAGTTTTTCCAGAAGGACTCTAGTCTGTGGATACTCTGTTAAAAACAAGCTTCTCTGATCAATACCTTAGGGAAACATGTGCATGATATCCACCACTGGAGATTCCCAATGTGTTTAGACATTCTAGAAGCTCAGAGAAATCCTATCTTAAAGAAATATGTTGAACTCTGTTTAACCCAGAAACCTATTTGAATGCTCTTTCTTTTCACTAGCCACCAGTCACACACTTTGGGAAACTGTTGCAGCACTTTGTCTCTGCTTTAGGCTGTATGGTATCTCGTGGGTCCTTGCTGGGTATCTGGGACACCTAATTTCCTGTGTCATGTGCTCCCTATTTGACTGGTTCAGTTTCAAAGATTCTGGGACACAGCCATGTTCCAGTTTATGGAGGCTTCTCCCTGCTGCACTCGCCTGAATTTTATGACACCTCATTGACTGCAGCAAAACAGACGGATGTTATGGCCTCACCCCAGCAGGAAAGGATGGTCACAATTAGAGCTAGGCCTTCAGCGGGACTTGGTAATGCCATGTGCCCGGGATATAGGCAGTGTCCACAGGGTGGCTGTGTGCGCACTGGTGTGGTAGGGATGCTGGTTCTGTTCTCCTTCCCTCACTTTTGACCCGCCACCTACCCCCTCCCAGCCCTACCCCTGCCTTTGCTCTCACCCCACTGGGGCCTTCTGGTTCCAGTTCTCTAGACTTTTCTCCTCTCCCATTACTTGTGTGTTTTCTCAGTCATTAAAAAAAAATTTTTTTTTTTTACTGGGACCTTACTATATGTCAGGAACTGTTCTAAGCATTTTAGATGCGTTGATCATTAATGCTTCACAAACAACATGATGTGCTAGGTACTATTCTGTCCTACCTCACAGAGGCAGATTCATGTTACATATTTCATCCAGGGATTTGCACAGCTCTGAGGACAGAGCAGAGAACAAAACCAACCTATGTCCATGGTTGGATTTATTCCCTTGGAACAGCTGACTAAGAGGACCACCAGCCAATACAATATCCCAGTGCTCTGTGAAAACATTAGCATGCCCTAAGGGCACAGTGTCTCCTCCCCAGGAAGTGTTCTGCTTTTATCAAATGTGGGAGGATAGGATGTCTTTAACTTTAAGAAAGATCCTAATGATGAGTTTTAGTCTCTGAAGGGGGATGGCCACAGGGAGATGATTTTGGACTAGGAAATTTTCTTCCCACCTTAAAGTAGACCATGCATGGGACTGCCTAAAGTGGAGCTGCCTCCTACAGGCCACTCATCTCCTCCTTTTTTCTAGTTGGGATTTTTAGAGTAGGAGAAACAAGTGTGCTTACAGTGGGGACATAGAGAGATGCCAGGACTTTAGGCCTACAACAGAATTTAGGATCTCCTCTGTATTCCCTAATTTTTCTTGGCTCAGGCCAGGTCAAGAATACATTGGTATCTCTGTTCACACACATGTTCACTCTCACACTCTGTTCACACACAATCTGACCCCTACTACTATCATTCATATGGAGTAAGTGGCAAAATGTATTACCCTTCCCAAAAATTCTTATATTTCAAATGCAACGAATTTGGCTTCAATATAGGAATCTGAAGGTCTTTCCTTCAGATGAACTAAAATGTCCTCATTACCATCTCTGCCATTTTTTATAGATTGTGCCTATTTGGCACAGTATAGAGATTTGAATGCAGCTAATATGTAGTCACGGGCCTTGGGATGCAGGAAACAGATTAAAAGGGAAGAAAGGGGAGAGTATCTGGTGAGTATAGGGCTGGCAGCACAAGGCAGGGAGTGGGGAGGTGGAGACCAGGAGAGGCTGGCGGGAGCAGGACTGATGGGACCCGGTGATGGCCAGTGTCCAGCATGGGAGGTAGAGAAGAGTAAGGAACTTTCCAAGGGATGGACTTACCTATGCTTTACCTTGATGAGTGTGTCCTGTATTACCCATATTCCAGAAACAGTGGTAAAGCAGAAATAATACTTAAATAGCTAACTGATAGGGCATTATGTGGGAAGGGCACTAGGCTGCCACCACTAGGCAGAACACTAAGGAGGGGTGACTTGTGTGTCTCCCAAAAATATGTGGAAGTACTAACCTGAAATACCTCAGAATATGACCTTATTTTAGAAATAGTCTTCAGAGAGTTAATCAGGTAAAAATGAGCTTATCAGGGAGCACCCTAATCCAGTATGACCAATGTCTTTATACAAATAGAAATGTGGACACAGAGACAGATGGGCACAGAGGGAAGCCCACGTGGACACAGGGAGAAGACCTTGGGAAGATGGGGACAGGCGTTGGAATCACGCTGCCAAGCCAGGGAGGGTCCTGGGGCTACCAGAAACTGGAAGAAGCAAGCAAGGATTCTTCTCTACATTTTTCAGAGGAACCAGGACCAAACTGACACCTTGATTTTGGACTTCTTGCCTAGAGAACTGTGAGGCAATGAATTTCTGTTGTTCTAAGTTACTCAATTGTGGTACTTGTTACAGCAGCCCCAAGAAACTAACACGGGGAGAAGGTAATTAAATGTGCTAAACTTCCTGTGTGCCAGGCAATGTGATAAGGGCATCCATATTTGGTGCTTCTTTTTATCCTCCTGGCAACCCTTGGTGGAGGCATTTTTATGAAACTGAGGTTAAGGAATTGCTCAAGGGTGTATAATTAGCACTCAGTGGAGCCTGGGGCTCCCCAAAGCTAGCTCTTCTCACCACTGCAGGCCTCAATCCTCTGGGCACTGATAATGGAATTGATGGTTAACCTGGGAAGTTTTCAATTTGAGGCCACCCTGGGAATTTGGTCTGGGATTTTATTTCTTAATCATTCTAATGTTCACTAGCTTCTCCTGTGTTCATCTGAATTGCCATCTTCTGCTGTGTTACTAGTTTGAAAATCTTCATTCTATCTCATTACAATCTTCCACATCTATCTCTATTCATTGCTCTGCATTTAGTATCTCCTGAATCAGCTCCTAACCAGGGGCAGGACACATGAATTTCAGGAAATGTCTCGGAAAAGAAAACTTCCATTTGAGAAACACAATGACGAACTGTTATTATCATGGGTCTAATTGCTTTGTTATTCTATGTATCATCTAAACTTCCTGGGGTCCTGTTTCAGGAAAGTCTAACCCTGTTTGGAAGGGCTGAGGGTCATCAGCCTCATTATCTTCATCAAAATAATTGGTTTATTGCCTTGAACCAGGGTTCTTTACTGAGAAAAGTGCACAGCAGGTTAAATAGGCATTATCCTCATTTGCAAAGATATTTCAACTAATTAATAGCCTTTAAATTCCACAAATAGTTTAAAGGACACTATGGAAAGTATATACACAATAAAGTAGTGAGATATGAATTTAAAACATAATACAATCAAGGGGTAAAACACATCTGAGTAGATGTAAGGGTAGAAAGAAAGTGTAAAATGAACATATGCTTAGGTGTGATCAGTTTGGGTCTGATCAGGAGAGAGAAACAACACATTCATCTGAACATGGAAAGTTTAATATAAAGAGTTGTTGAGTATAACAGGGAATTGAAGCAATGATGGTTTGCCTGGGAAGGAGTAAAGAGAATGCTGTAGAATATCAGAATAGCAGAGCTAAGGAGCAGACACCAGCCTGAGTTCTGAAAGAGGGAAGGAGGACTCTCCCAGGCTGAGACCCAGACCTCATTGGAGAGGGTGCAGCTTGGTTGACTGGATAGAAGAGAAGTCACTGTGATGATTTGCTATTGGAATTATCTAGAAACTTACCTTTAGGAACTTGTTGGAAATCTGCCCTCCAGGGTATTGGAGAAAGCTGTTCACAGGGAGGTGTCTCATCAGAGAAACACTGCTACACAGCTGCCCAAAGGGGTGCTGGGGAAGCTGCTAGGCAATGCAGACCCCTGTGCCTTGCAGGAGTTGGGCAATGGAGAAGCTGCTTCTGCTGCAGGAGCAGCATCTTGGGGAAGCCACATGTGCTGTAGGAGGACCCTTGAGAAGTTGTGAGCCCTGCAGGAGCCTGGAGAACAGGCACCAGAACCAGAAAACGAAATCCCTTCCTCCTGAAATATTTCTCCAGAATCCTCTACAGAGAAAGATTAACATAGTGCCAGCTAACAAAGGAAAACTTTTTGAAGGACCCATATCCATTTTCATAGAGAAAGAAAAACCTAGGAGACAATATGTTGATAATTGACATACTAAGCAATAAAATTCTGAATAGCTCCAATTCTAGTTGTATCTAATATAGATCCAAATGTAATTGGTCTGCAAATTGGCAATGAGTTTCCTGGTGGCCAAAGTAAAATGAAAAACATGACCAGTTTCCATTGTTTATAAGATAAGTAATTTCAGTTCTTCGGGAGAGGCAAAACATTTTCTAGAGCAAAAATTTAGAAGAAATTTCTTATGTGTTATCTGCTTCCGGAAGGCACTGGAACATGGAGGATACAAAATTCCCATAGTGTCATCAATCCAAAATGGGTTTTCTATAATTTTATAGCTTTCCTCAGTTGAAAGATAAAAGTATAACTTATTTATTGAGATTTCACTATTTATCAGTCACTGATATTTAGAAGTTTACCATCTTATGAAGGAAACATTGAAGTAGATAAAAATAAAGTCAGTTATGTTTCTGATAAAAGAAGAGAGTCAAGCACCTAGCAATAGATTCCCCCAAATACCTCCATTGGTTGAACAGAGTAAAACAGAATGAAGGCAAAAGGGGTTTTGGACTTGGGTCCCTGTAAATTTTTAACCTTCCCATATAAGTTCTTGTTGTACACATTTGATTAAGAGAATTTGATTTCTAGTATGTAGATACCCATCTATATCAGATTCTTAGTATTTTCTTGAAAATTGAGGCTTTTGGAGTTTATTTTCAGACATGCCTCAGATAGTATTATTAGCGTACCTTTAAACTGAAAAGAAGAGGGAATGTTTGGTCTGTACACAGAAGCTTTTGAATTTATGGGACATTTCTATGTGAATTTCTGTGCCGCAAAGAGGCAGGCATTTCTCTGACTTGCTTTGTCTGACTTGACTCTTTCAGGAAGGTAAGAGGAAGTATTAATGTGTGCTCTTTGAAGTCCTTTCAAATTGAGTTGGAGGCAGGGAAATAAGCTTTCTTCTGCTAAACCATTCTCCATATTAAAATTAAATGGTTTGTGAAATTTTACTTTAAAATTCTTATAATATACTCTTTCTGTAGAGGCTATGATTAAGTTTGCAATATAAAATAGTATCTTGGTCGCTAACTCGTGAGAGAGCCCTTCCTCAGAGCCAGCTTGCCTGGGCTCATTCCTGGGTCTGTTCCTTACTCATTATGTGACCCTGGTTGAGCTACACAGGCTTCTTATCTGTAAAATAGGAAGAATGGCATTTACTTGATGGAGTTGCCATAAGGATTTGTGAGCTCTCAGAATGTACCTAATACCTAATCAGCACTATTCAGATACATATTGTATCAGTGTTCCCAGATTAATGAAAGCTGCTGAGGTGTTAAACTCTCTTTCTGCCAGCATGCTTGCTGCGGAAGAATCAACTTGCTGACTTCTTTCTCCCTGGCTCCCCTAAGAAAAACATCCTAATTAAGAAAATGCACAAGTGTCAGCATGTGGAGCAGGGCTATGCTAATAAGCAAGGGCATCCATAGTCCCTTTGATAGGTAAAAACTCTATGGAGTGAAGTATATTTAGAGTCATGTTTCTTTATTGACTAGCTGTAACATGCAGAGCCTATCTGAGAGACTGTGAGCATTCATTCCAGAAAGTCTACAAAGAACGCCCATCATCAGAGACTTTAGTGGCTAATTGGAGAGATAGGAAATATTTGTGCATAAATAAATACATAACAAAAGGCACAAATAAGAGTTTGAGGCAATGATAGAAGTGATACCACATGGTACATGATCTGCTGACAAATGGATTAGGAAGGTAATGGCTACCACTGAAGTTTGAAGAAGAGAAGAGCTGTATTTCTGATGAAATATTAGAGGGTCATGGAAGGTGATGGCTGTGGGATCAGAGCTGTGTGTTTAAGGAGGTAGGGTTTGGGTAGGCAGAGCGGAAGGCAAATGACCCTGCAGGGATATGAAATAGCTACGGTGCCCAAGGTGAAAGCATGTGCTGGGCCTCAGATGGAGAGCAGGGGCTGACCAGTGTGGTGTAGTAGGCTAGAGAATTTTGGAAGGTGAGCGGAGAAATTCTGAAAAGGCAGATGGGCCCTGTTGTGGAGAACTTTTAATTTGGTCTAAGGAATTTTCTCTTTTCCCTGAAGGCAGTAGGGTCCTTTTCATACTACTGAGGGTTTTTGAGTTTATATAATTGGCCTTTATTATTTTCTTAGCAAAGACATATCTAATTTTCTAGGTAGCAGAGCTTTATCTGAAGCATGGCTGTAGAGCAGCAGAAGTAACAGAGCATTGTGGTGGCCGCAGTGCCCCCAAGGGGCATGCTCCATTCTTTTTGGCTGCCCATTATTCATAAGTAGAACATACTGGGTCCACAGTTGGAGAACTCCCCAACCAAGAGGCCAACCAGCTCCTCCAGTTCTCACCCAGCATCCCTCTAGGAAGGACACAGGCCTGTGACCTACATCCCACCAGACTTTGAATTGGAAGCTAGTGAAGCTGGTGATGGGGTGAGGTCCCTGTGGGCTAGTGCAGCAGCTACAGCACCCAGTTTCTGTAGCAGCAGAGGGTCTGGGGTAGCCTGCTGTGCCCGTGTGGGCAGGCTGGGTGTGTGGGCCCAGCTCTGTGACCACCTGCCTTATGGAATGTGACTGGAGTATTTTCTTGGCTGCTTATCCCCTAAGCCTACTGGCTCTTCTCAAGTTCTGGTGAATAAATTCAGCTCCTTTAATACCAACTTTTTTTCTGCTTAAACTATTTAGAATTGGTTTGGGATTACCTAGAAGTAAACTAACAGGGCAAGCTTCTGGGGAGTGGAGGGGAAAAGGCAGTCTGAGTATTTTGCCATCCCTAAACTGAAATTCTACACCATTAGACCCTGCTTGCCTATTCTTCCCTCCACTCTACTTTCTGTGTCTATGAGTCTGACTGCTGTAGTTACCTCATATGAGGGGAATCATACAGTATATGTGTTTTCTGTGGCTGGCTTATTTCACTTAGCATAATGATCCACAAGGGTCATCGATATTGTAGCATGTGTCAGAATCTTCTTTTCCTTTAAGGCTGACCAATATTCCATTGTATGTACACACCACATTTTGTTTATTCTTCTGTTGATGGACATTCTGGTTGTTTCTACATTTTAGCTGTTGTCAATAGTGCTGCCATGAATATGGGAGTGTCACTGTCTACTTGAAGCCTTGCTTTCAATTCTTTTGGAGATGGATTTCTATATTCTGGAAGTGGAATTGCTGGATCACATGGAAATTCTATATTCAACTTTTTGAGGAATCGCTACAATGTTTGTAAAGAAAAATTTTAATTAACCTTCTTGTAAGGAAAATTTTAAATATAACAAAATAGAAAGAATAGTTTAATGAATTCCCATGTGGGCAACTTTTGGTTTCAATCGTTGTTTGGGACGACTGTCTGGCATGCAGCATAGATCAATTTATTGATTTGACAAACATTTATTGAGCAGTTGAGTATCATATAATGGATCAGAAACGATTCCTATCAGCTATCAGCTGAGGTGACCCTGGTGGTGCTGAGGAAAATGTGCAGCTCCAGTTCCCTGCTGTGGGAGCATGGCTGACTGACAGCCCCAGTTGCTGCCCCTCTGGATCTACCATCTGATTTGCATGGAGCACACACTTCTAGGGGTGCTGTTTCCAGCATGGTGGGTGATTATTACTGTCTGTGAGATGCAGGATTCCTTCAATAGTGACTTTGACTCAAGGATTTTCCATTAGCCTGGCTGGATCTTTCTTAGAACTTTCTGTGATCTAAGGCTCTTTTCACCCAATTTTCCCTCCTTTCCCCTCCCCTTGCACAGGGGTCAGACCTGCATTCCTCCCTAGAGTCTCTTCTAACTTTCCCAGCTCCCTATCCTTACTCCTTCATGGGTGTCTGCCCCAGTAAGTCCCTTACACAACCAATCCTATCTGCTTCATGGAACTGAGCCACCACACCTGGGTTTGGGGATTTAAACAATATAGCCTTGAGCCTTTCATTGCACATATCTCAGGAATCTCAATGTCATCTCCATGATTTCTGTAAATTCCTGAAGGTTTATATTTTCATTCTGACTCCAGGTTTTAAGCCCTTGAACTCTTACATTCAGTTCCATCTCATTTTCATAGTTCCTCTCTTCCCTCTATTTCATCTCAACTCCTACATGGATCTCAGCCCCTTTCACTGGAGCTGGTCCCAAACTACTTACCACAGTCCTCTGTGTATGTACCAAGCTTTACTGAAGGTTTGAATCTTTTTCACATCTCAGAAAGGCAAACAGTTTGCACTTAAAAATGACTCATTCCTATGTTAAATATCCTTCAGCCCCAGCCACCAGGAATCTCTCACTAGCCATTTTTCTGCAAACTGAAATATTTTTTTTATGTTATTTGACTGCCTTTTCCCATTCACCCAAGTTATATTTCACCCCCCAATCTCCAAATGTGTACTTTTCACACAGAGGAGTCAGATCTCTCTTTCTCCTTATATCAGAGTCTTTGGGACTCATATTTCCTGCCAGTGTTTGCTTATCAAGGAATTCCCTAAACAATGACAATTTCCTATCTACGTGGGCTTCTGATATCAACTATTAAAAAATATTTTTCAGCACCATGACATAAATATAGATAGATGAATAAAATAAAAAGTGGGTATGTAGTGGGTGCTATGACAGCAATATCCGCTGGGTAGTGTGAGCCACAAAGGAGGGCATATTAGATTTGACTGGAGGTGGGTGGGGTGGGTGTACTAGAAGCAGAAAGCCCAGCTAGGATCCTACTTGCTCCATTTGACTGAGGCAGGGAGGAGTGGGGAGGAGTGGGGGCTGGAGAGGGTGGGCATAGAAGTACTAAGGAAGGCACCAATGTGAAAAAAAAATCATTCTCAGCAAAAGAGCTGATGCTTCTGTAGCTACTGTTCTAAGTGCTTTCCATTCATTCCACTCAGTGAATCCACACTGCGGTGGTTTTACTAGCCCCACTTTCCAGAGGAGCAGGAGGCAGAGTGAGTGACTAAGCAGTGTGTCAAAATTATAGCGCTAGTAAGTGGTAGAGTCAGGATTTGGTTTTAGGCTGGCTTCAAAACATGTATTCTTCTCTGCTTCTTTCCCCTGCAACTCTAAGACCATGTCATGGGCCTGCTACCTGGATGTGGGTGTTAGAGAGAAGGAATGAGTTCACCGTCTGAGAAACTGGCACACTGAGTTTTCATTTGACCTCAAATGCAGAGATAGTAGTATTTTACTAGCGTTTATTCTAATATAAAAGGCAACATTCAATATTTATAGCAAGCCAGTGCCATTTATTTAAGCAGATGCAGTCAGTGGCATGAGTGTTATTTATCTGTTGCAATACCACACACACGGAAATGACGGGTATTTCTGAATTTAACTGTCATGCGTCTTTCAGTGCTCCACCCCATACAGCTCATAACTCACTCAACCTTTTTCTTTCTGAATTGTAATAAAGTGTCTTCACTCTAATGTGTCATCTTTACCTGCAATTAAAACTGAATAAGGCTATATGAGTCAAAAAGCACATTTTATTCTTTTCCAGTTGTCATCTCCATGAGCTGTGGAATAAGGTAACAAAAATGACAAGAAATGGTTGAAATATGAGTCTGTGGATTGATTTCTGAGTCCTATTTCCAAGGCAAGCTAGAAAGTGCTCCTATTAAAGTAGATTTTCTTCCCAGAAATGTACAACTTCTTAAAAAACTGGAATCCATTGACATAGTTACTTATAAGAGTAAAATTATTTTAAAAGTAAAAAGACTTCCTATTTATACATTTCCTGTGTTATTCCTCCAAAGTTTTATTTATTCTCCCTGAAGGCACTTAGCAAACCAGAAATGCAATAAACTACAAATGTCCTAAATGTAAGATGGAATCAGGGCAACAGCTATTAGTCTGGGGTGTATGATATACTGACTCAATGCATAACATAAGCCATTTGTATTCTTTATTTACAGTCACTTAAGTCTAATTGCTTTAGAAGCTAAAGGTGTTTTTTGACTTACTAGAAAACCTTTGGGGAAATGTTTCTGAGCGTTTTAAAAGATATTCACAGCCAGGGTCTGAGTGCCTTCTGGAGAAAGTCCCATCCTGATGTGAAAGTATTTCCAGAGTTTGTACCTTTACTGTTTCACACCTTGCTTCATACCCAGACCACAGCTCTAGCTGTTACTGTTGAGTGAGTGAGATCCTACACTATTGCCGTGATCCTACTCAGTGGGCTTGGTGATGGGACACAGAGCCTTCTGGGAGAAGGCGGGGAGTGCGGCTGGCTCACCTGCAGACTGGGGTCTCTGCTCTAGCTTCCCCTACTTAGAGTCATGCTCGGCATGGTATCAGGGAAATCAGTAGTCTATGCACCAACATGAAGGTTTTGTCTACTTCTTTCTTGAGTCTGTCAGTTTGGCTCCGAGCTTGGTGAATTATGACTCAGAGAGGTTGGTTCCCCGTTGTGGAGAGCAGGTGATGCTTCTGTTTGCTAACATGCATTCTTCCTGGAGCAGCTGCCTCCTGCAGCTTCTGAGCCTCATCTGCCCCCTCAGTCAGTGCCCAGGGAGAGAGGAGACACTGAACCCTTATCTGGTGCTGCCAGAGAAAACCGGCTCACAGAGACTCGGCTTCCATGTCTACTGAGTCCTCTACAGCACCTTTTTAGGAAATCTCTATGCAGAATTTTGGTGAAGCTCTCTGGATGGTTTTATAGGACAGAGCGTCACTGGTCTTTATCCTATTATCATCAATATCATCATTATCTATGGTAGAGATCAAACATTCATTAAACACCTAATTCTGGGTGATTTTCTGTTTGATGCTGAATCAAAAATTAAACACTTTCGATCCCTTCTTCTAGGATTATAACCTAAGATAGACACCATAATCTAAGATGTGGGCATGAACTAATAGATGTTATAGAAAGATGAAACCAACTTAATATCAGTCAGCATGGGAGTTGATTTTAAAAGTGGACCCATGATTGGCATATCAGAGAAAGATAGGTTAGTAGCAGGACGTGACTCAAGGAAAAGGAGAAGCCCTGGCTGGCTTCTCAGGCGAACAGTGACAGTATAGCTCATCTGTGCTGAATCTTGGTGGTCGGGGGTGGTGGTGGTGGGCGTACTGGGATTCCTGGGCGCTCAGCTCTAAGGAAAGGAGGAGTGAGTGGACTTTTAGTGAGCTCTGACCAGCTGTACTGAGATGGGTGGAAGGAGCAGCATGGTGGAAAAAATCCAGATCCCAGACTCAGACCTGAGTTTGTATCACAGCCCTGTTGCCAGCACTAAAATCTGGGGCAAATCATGCAACCGGAAGTTCTTAGCCTCATTTCGTTCATCTGTCAAATGGGAATAATAGCATCTACTTTGCCTGATGTATTTGAGATCCCTGGCATGCACCACACAAAGTAATCACTATTACCTGGGTACTTAAGAAGAAAGAAGGCGTTAAAATCTAGGTTTTGTGCTCCAAGTAGATCCACAATCAAACACTATAAAACTTTTTATTTTTTTAATTCTCAAAACTCTATAGGGAGAGGCAGGAAATCCACCTTATTTCACAAAAGCTTTTGAACAGCCACTGTGAAGATGGTAGAAGGGCAGGGACCTCTGCAGCTGTGGGTGAACTTGGAGCCTCCACACTCTGCATATTGTTCCCTAAGGCTGAACCACAGCTTCCCTTTTGTAAGTTTCCAAATGTTTCCACTGTAGCTTCAAGCTGTCCAGGCTGTAAGAGAGAGGCCCTGGGGTCCAGAGGGCCCTTTCAGGGCGTGAACTGAGTTCTGTTCCTGCACCACCATCGCCCCCCACCCTCCCCCGCCCCAAGAGCTGGTGCACTGAGATGAGGACATGTCTTCGGAGCAGCCTACCAGGTGCCCGTGAGGAGTATGGCCAAAATAGATGAGAGCTGCACAGTTTCTGATTCAGAAAACCCTTTTGGCTAGAGGTTCTCAAACTTTCCCACTCCCAAATCCTCTTTACTTCCTTCTTTTTTCACCCTGTGCAAGGAGACAGTAAGGAACAGGAGGTGGGTCTGAATTCCAACCCTGGCTCTGCCCTAGTATAATGCTGGGTTTCCACTTGTCCCTCCAGGCTAGCTTTTTTATCAGTAAATGATGACAGTGGAGAGAGGCCCTCCATGTTGCAATGTCTGGACCTTAAACTCTCAGGGCGTTCAGAACCTGCCCTGTTCCCCCCTGTTGGCCCACATGCCCAGGGTTCTGCTTTCTGTGTCTCTGCTCCCCCGACTGCCACCCACCTTCTGTGTGGAGCAGAGGGTGCCGAGAGCTCATGCTCAGGAAGGAAGTGAGAGAAGTCAGAGCCTGTTGCAAACCGTGGGGCGCTCTGGGACGCTGGGCAGGGTGGGGCAGCAGAAAGTTTACGTTCGTTTCTATTTGCCTGTTGGGAATTGAGACCAGGTTGCTGGAAGCCAGAGACCTTCCAATAAACACTATTTCCAGGAGAGGAATTGGGGCTCCACTCCCTGAAAATTTCACTTTTTGGCTTCAGGGTTTTCACATGAAATCTTTCAACACTGAGTGCTCGGCCAACACTTGGCGCTGTCCCTCTGCCCTGGCCTTCCTGTCCCGCTGGCCAGGCTGCCAAAAGTGGCTCATTGTGTTTTGGGGCAGTGGGGTCTGCTGAAACCTATGATCTCATCTCTCATTTTCTTCCTTACAAGCCACATTGGAGCACTGAATCTCAGGCCCATGAAGGAGCTAAAGCTGAAATGAAAGCTGGATCGACACAGGGACATGAAGTATCCCATTAACAGAGATGGTGCAGGAAAAATCTCATGCATGTGGGGCCTTCATTATCTCAGTAGTCCAGATGAGAGCTCCAGAGTGGCTTGCTTCCTGAGTATAGATATGTCTAAAGACAAAGGGATTTTGTGACCCATAGCATTCCCGGCCTGGTGCCCAGTGATATGCTCAACAGAGGTAAAAATGCAAAGAATGTCTCATAAAAAAAATATTTTTATGGTTTCTTACACATGACCATCCTCCACAGCACTTGGCATGGGAGTAGATGGAATCTTATCTTCCCCATGGGAGTAAGGACGTGTGCAGAGAGTTCCTTCCCACTCCAGTGCTTTTCTTACTGAGACATAGGAAGGATCATAGATCCCCTGCCTTTGCTTACCACGGCCCAAGACTAAATTCAACCCAAACTGCTCCTGTTAAGAGCAGCAAACTTAGCTGCTTCCTTTAATGAGGCAGGAAGAGGAAATTCCAATTTCTGCCTGAGTTCAGTACAGTCTGCCTGAGGGCTAAGGGGTCTGGATGCTGAGCCAGCGACCCCTGGATTCAGGAGGAGCCATGTCAGCAGGTCCGGAGGCTCAGCCCTAGCTTGGAAACAGATGCCATTAAGCAGAACGGAATCCACTTTGAACAATCTGCCACCACAGCTCACATGGCCACCATCTGCTATGGTAATGTCCCCACCAGCATGTGCTCTCTGCTTCTCTTGGTCACCTTCCCATGTGAGTAGTGTGCCTGATTTGGGAGGCTGTGAGCTATAACTAATGGCTTTAGCACCAGCTCCAGACAGGAGCAGAATTCTCTGCTGGTAGGATTGGTCACAGCAAAGAGAGAGGTAGATGGCTGCCCTCCTCTGCCTCCTCTGTTCTCTTTCTCCCCCTTGCCTTCTCTCTCCTCCTGACCCCTTCCTTTCTCTAGGCATCTAGGGCCTGCCTTCCCTGCCAGCTGCATCTGACAGGCCAGTTCAGAGCAAGCTTCTTTTGCCTCCAGCTCAGCGGAATTTGCAGTTTGAAATAGAGCCTCAGGAAGAGAGCAGTGCTCTTTTCAGAAGAATGGACTTTCAGGGTGGCTTAGCAGGTGCCCAGCTTGCTTGTTCTTGGGCCAGCGAGACGCCTTTGCACATGGTGGCCTCTTGAGTGTCTGTCCTCTAATCAGACCATCTAGGTCATAAAAGCATTCGGCGGTAGGACTGGCACTGACATAAATTAATTTTTAATCTTGCCCTCAGAGCAGCAGCACCCAAGAACTGGGACTGTTGGCATTTAGAGGCTTCCCTGAGGACAATTTCTTCAATTATTTTTGTAGTATCATTTGGCCTCAGTTTTAGCACAGAGTTCGGGCCTGGTAGTAACTACAGGGCTTCAGGTATCTTAGACAGTTTGGGTTGCAATAACGGTGCATAAAGGGTCGATAGCTTAAACAACAGTTAACTTATTTCTCACAGTTCTGGAAGTTGGAAGTCCAAGACCGAGATGCTTGTCAATCTGGTTCCTGGTAAGGGCTTGAGCCTGCCTTGCAGACTGCTACCTTTTTGCTATGTCCTCCCATGGGGAGGTGGAGAGAGACAGAGAGAGAGAAACTCTGTGGTCCTTTCTTACAAGGGCTCTAATCCTATCAAGAGGAGGAGCAGAAATTCCCTCCTCTAAACCTACTCACCCCCCAGAGGCCCTGTCTCCAAACACCATCACCTTGGGGGGTTAGGGTTTTAATATATCAATGCTGGGGGGACACAAACATTCAGTCTTTAACATTGAGCAATCACTTAACTTCTCTGGACCTCCGTTTGTTCCTGTGTGAGATGCAGACGGTGATGGCACCTGCTCACAGGGTGATGCTAGGGGCTGAATGAGATGGTGTGTGCCGAGTGCCGGAGCTTGCTGATAACTCAGTCCCTGGTGGCTCCTCTCCTTCTGCTAGCTTAGCAAAGTTTTCTCAGTAGGATGGCATGTCAGCTTTAGTATCTCAGAATCATAAAAATTGAGAGCTGAAGGGAGCTCTAGAAATGACCTCATTGAGCTCTCTCACTTTCTCACTTTCCAGATAAGGAAATGAGCCTGAAGGTGTGCAAAAAAAAAAAAAAAAAAAAGGTTCCCCAGCGCTTTAGTGGCCCAATAGTCAAGAACCCAGGTGTTCTGAATCTCAGTCTATTTTTGTTTTAATAACGTCCTTGTGTCTCAGACACCAGTCATTATTTTAGCTACAAAACCTGCCATTCCAGACTTCCTTTGGCAAGGAATTTGTGCTTAAGAAGCCAGTTTAATGAGAATATTTGTCTCAGAGGTAAGTTGCATACCTACAGATTTTCAGACGAGACCATCCAATGAGTAGCATGTGCATTAAAAGCCAGCCAAATATATTCTTCTCTGGGGAAAAGTAACACTAGCTCTTATAAGCAGAGGTGACAACTTGAATAAAAGTATCACATGGTCCTTGATCAAAGATTGGAAAGATTCACCTTAGAAGTCAAGCATCTGACAAGCAATCAACAGGAGGCTCAAGAACCTTGTGTGACCTGATTACCGCTTATGAAGAATAATAAGGGATGTGACATCCAGGTGTGGGTGGCAGAGGAAGGATGGACAGTGTGGGAGGCAGGAAAACCAGGACAGGGAGGCCAAAGTTGGCATAGCCCACTGGAGTCTCTCCTAGGAGGGCGCACGGCCCCGTCGTCCCTGCCTTGATGCTCTGACTCCCAGAGGCGGTGTGTCCCCGTTGTGGCAGTGAGTGGACCAAAAGTCATGTGATCTGAATCCTGCAACTGGCTCTGAGGCCAGGCTCGCAAAGAGAGCCCCTGTTTGCGGCTGCACCTCCGTGCTGTATCCACGCTCAGAGAGGCTGGATCAGAGGAAACACGCCTGAGGACCCCAGACGTGGCACTGCTCGCTGTCCCTGGGTAAATGCACATGGGCCTTGTTTGTTTGTCCCGCCATCTGTCCTGAGCTCAAATCCTCCAGAGCTGAATTCATTCGTGTATGCTGACAACATGAAATATAGAGCCTACAAAGGGCAGGCCTGGCCTTGCCCCAGGGAGAAAGCCCGAAAGTAAACGTAACCTTGAGGGGGCGTCATGTGCCTTTAAGCCTGGCGCTTCCGGTGACGTTTCTAACTTGGTGACACATTCACTTGAAAGGCACCTTCTTCAAAACTCCTTTAGATAGGTAACCAGGACAATTATTTATATGCGGTGTAGTTGAACTACATTTCCTCCAGCTATGTCAAAGCTTAATTTTAGCCTATTTTTCTCATGTCAGCTCTTGCTCTGCCTTCTCCTCCCAATTCCTGTTTTTCGTTTCACAGGTGGCTTAGGAGTGTATGTATCGTTGAAACAATCTTGAGCAAGTTAAATGTGACTTAGCACCTGCCAGCCTTACTTGCGTGTGGTGCCGTCTTGTCTTAGATGAAACAAAGTGCATTATTACCCTATATTCCAGGGAATGAGTCATTTCTGGGTGTGTTCCCAAGAAGCAGTCAATTTAACAATAAAGATATTTGTCTTTATGTAAAATGCAATATACGAATATTTGTCTTAATAAGAATATTTTACTATGGTGACTGTGCCTCTTGCAGAGAAAGAATGGGACACAGGATCCTCCACCCTATAAGGGGAAAGGATAAAAAACCCAAGAGCACCAGCAACAAAGGTGGTGAAAGATGTTTTTGGTGTTAATAACAACAGCAATAATGCCCTTCATATCTGTGTATCGCTTCACATCTCTCACGGTGTTTCACCTTCATGAGAGTTTCATGGGGTATGCTGGGAAGGTGGTGTCGTTTACTTTCACATCGTGAGGATATAGAGAGCTGGACAATGCTGAGCTTTGAATGAATGCTCTGGAGGTGGTGGGAGCAATGCCACCTGCAGTAAGGAGGTTGAGAACTCCAGGCTACTATTGATTTGGCATCTAGATTCCCTCACAGAGCCATCTGCTATATAGCAACCACTGCCTCTCACCAGTCCCCAGGACCAGAATCATATCACGTACTATTAGAGAGAAATTAGTTCATTGGTTACTATTGAGGAGGGCCTATTATGCACAGGATCACCCTTCTAGATTCCAGAGAGAGATTTACAGACACAACCGTTGCTTTGGAGGTCACAGTGAGTGAACAATAATACTAATGATAGTGTCTCCTCAGTGAGGTGACCATCACAGTCCTACATGCGGGGTACAAAGATAAATTAGGATCCATGTCTTCTGGGAATGCAGCTTGATGCTGAAGATAAAAGAATGAATAAGGTACTCTCCCTGTACTTAGAGGGTACAGTCAAATAAGTACTAATAAATATAAATAATAATGATAATAGCTTCTATTCATTGAGGCTCTACCATGTACCAGGCACTATGTTAAGTGCTTGGAGTCTATTCCTTAAACTTTGCTCTTTGTAACTATATCCTAATCATTACTTGCGATAATTAGTTACTCTAATCACAGAGAAGGGTTTAGGATCAGAAAGATGAAGTGAGTTGATACTGGTCATCTGGACAGAATATTGTGGAAAACGGATCAAACTCAGTCTGACTCTAAAGCTTGCCCTGTTTTCTCTGCACAATAACACAGAAGCCTGGTTTTTAGTGAAGTTTTATCATAATAAGGGCCAGATTCTCTTCCACCGTCTGTAGTGTTTTCAGAAGCACAATTGCCTGATGAAATGCTCTAGTGAAAAACAGTGTAGAAGGGCACACAGCCTCTACGGTAGGCGCCTGGGAAAGAAAATGCAGATTGATTCGGGTAGATCCATTGCAGTAACAAACAAATTTGAGTAAAGAATGTTGAGTTGCTCAAACACAGTAGTTTATTTCTTGCTTGTGTACATCCTAAACGGTATCCTTTGATTGGAGGTTCCTACTGGTGATTCAGGGACCTGGCCTCCTTCTATCTTGTGCCATCCTTGCCATGTGGATTCTAAGGAAGTCTGTTTGTTGCATCAGGCTGTGGATGTGGGAAGAGCACGGATTACTTGAGTGGATGTTTCATGGACCAGCCCTGTAAGTTATGTACATAGAATGCACTCTTGTAGTAATACCTAACTATAGGGGAGCTGGGAAGTGAGGTTCACCTGCTGTCCAGGAAAGAAGAGGGGAGTGGCTACAAGTCTGTTGCAGGGTGGTCTTGTTGCATGTTGCCAGAGTTCTCTCATCTATGAACTTGTGAGGCTTTAACTGGCCTTTAGTTGGTGAAATTTCTGCACCTGCCCCCATGGCTCTGCAGGGCACAGGGCGTGCTTTCTTAGTAGCTGTGCTGCGGACTGCGGAGAGTGGTGGAGGCCCCTGGGAGCTGGGCTGTCCTTTTTCAGCCTCATGTTCACTTGGCCTTCAGGAGCAGACGCAGAGGACTCGGCAGTCGACAGGTTAGAGGAGTGAGCAGCAGAGGGATGAAGTCGCCCTTCGGAGAAAAGACAGACACGCTATTTTTCCATTTCCCCAAATCTCTATTCTTTCCCTTATTTCCTCTCACTGAACATGGCTTTTTCTCTGAGAGAATATTTGTGCAGATTGCATACCTCATGGATTCCCTCCATCATTCAAGTTACACAAAATGTCACCTAAGGACATGCCGTACAGAAGCTCTCTGGGGAGAAGAGTACGGGGCCAGCCCTCAGGTACAGCTATGAAGGGGGCAACGTTATTTGGACACCTTTGCCTTTCCTTCCATCGTGTGTCTTTCCAGATAGGTGCCCTTCCTGGGTTTATTTCTAGCTCTCCTGGTTGGAAAAACACCTGATAAAGGAATCTTTATAAAATCTTAGGTGTTTTGTGGGGGTGGATATTTCCATTGTGTCTGGCAAGTCTTCACTCATCTTCAGAACAAATCCCCAATGGACAGGATTTCTGACACCAAGGCAAAGGCTGGGGGTTAAAGCCTGGGCAAGGCTTATAAGGTGCTCTCCAAAGCTATAGAAGGATTTTTGAGACTCCTATTCTTGAGATCAGTTTTCTCTGGGAAGTTGGATGATTTTATCCAAGCCTTGGGTGGTGTCCAGTTTCCTGTATTCATGGAACAAATCACTGGGTAAATTTGAAGAAATTCTCTGCTACCCCAAACCACTTCCCTTATAAATCTGAAATTCCCATCTTTGGCCAATGCACTGAGGTAAGCTGTTGGTAAATTCTGAAGATATTATTTATTGGGAGAGGTGCTGGAGTTGGAGAAGTTGACCTACATTTAAAAACAAAAATGGAGGTTCTTAACATGTTTGTGTTCTAGGCATTAACAGAATTGATGGCACACTGGAAGTGATTAAGTCTCAGAACCACATAACAAATAGCAACAATCACAACTCAGTTCCCACCACAGTGTAGTGATACCTCACTGTGTGCATAGAATCCTTCCCATCCCCACACTGCCGACTCGCTGGCTCCAGGAGTCTCCATTTAGTAGACCTGTTGATTTCCTGAATTCCTCGTCTTACATGCTCACGAGGCAAAATCCGTGGATGTCCTAGTGAACAGTCTTCATTTGGATCCAGATGGAGTGTGTTCCTTATCTCTTCTTCGTGACACGTTGGCATCTAATCTATAAAACTGACATTAAGTTATGGCAGTACAGTCATTCAAGGGTACTCCATGAGTAGTAGCCACTGTGATTAAGAACCAGTGTGAGTTCTAGAAAGGACTGAGTGTATAAGGATTAACACTGAGTAATAGGCAGTAGCACAAGGGGTCTTTGTATTATGGAGGGTTTTGTGGGTTGAACTGTGTCTCCCATAAAGACAGGTTGAAGCCCTAACTCCCAGCACCTGTGACTATGACCTTCTTTGGAAATAAGGCCTTTGCTGATATTGTCAAGTTGACGTCATCCTGGATTATGGTGGGCCCTGGTTCACTGGTGTCCTTATAAGAAGAGGCAGATGTCTACACAGAGACATACAGAGAATGCCACGTGGTGATGGAGGCACAGAGTGGAGGGATGGAGCTGCAAGCCAAGGATTGTCAGAAAGGGCTGTGGGCAGGAAAGTAGGAGAGAGGCATGGAATGGATTCTCCCTCACAGCCTGCAGAAGGAACCAACCCTTCCAACACCTTGACTTCAGACTTCTAGCCTCCAGACTGTGAGACAAAGAAATTTCTATTGTTCTAAGTTTGTGGTGCTTTATTATGGCAGCCCTACAGGAAACTAACACCGAGAGTAATGTGAAATCAGCCTATTCTGCCATCAACTTTATCTGTGCTATAGTTGTACCTTATATTATGGAGACACCAGAAATGTCTACTGGTGGGAAAATGACTTTGATGTACTATTGCTGCCAGTTGGAGCCAGAGAAACCCTTTCTCCCTCCCTCCCTGCCACCTCCTCTTCTTCTTTGCTCTCTTCTTCCCTCTCTTTCTCCTGGCATCTTAAATGTTCACTCATTGGTAAAAACATCACAGTGATACCCATACTTTAAAAATATGTGTTGACAGGGACCTATGCTTTTCTCCTTCTTTTTCAAATGCTGAAGTTTGTAGTGGGTGAAGCTTTCTTGTCAATACTGCAGGGTTTCAGTCAAATAACACTTGAAGTCTTTTCAAAGACCTACAAGATGGAAAATGATTCCAGCCTGTTGAATGGGGGATAATAGGTTTCACCACTCTCCTCATTCCTATAGAGATCTTCTCTTCCCTTGCTGGCTAGACCTGGGAAGGAGAAGGGGACCTGTGCTCAGAGAGCTGCGGGCTGGGCCTGGCAGGGCAGCGGGAAGGAGAGGGCCTAGCCTTGGGTGGGTTGTGCCCATTTGCCGGTCATCCCAGAATGGTCTGCTGAATCCAAGGGTCTTGTTCAAACCACCCAGCAGTCCCGCTGATGCTTTTGATGTTTAGAATTGAGGAGGTTGAGGTAAACCCAGCCCAATTAAGCATGTCGTATTTTACTCAAATAAGGATTAAGAGCAAGCAAAGACAAAAATAGTACCTTTTCTGATTTCTGGGAGATAATTAAATCAGACTTACCACCCTGGGAGAGAAAGGTTATTATAAGTTTATGAAAGAGCAGGCCTTAAATACTGCAACATTAAGTTAATGCTCTGAATCAACAAAGCAGGAGAAGTCCCCTTATTGCTGGGTGAAATGAGGGAATCAAGATACTTAGTACCTATTAAAAAAACTGCAAAGGGCGAGTAATAAAATATCTTCAGTCATTTGGGCATAATAAACTACACATATGTTAAATAGTTGTATGAAATGTTCTTTAAATATTCTGCATAAAATATGAAAATTTTCAACACAGAGAGGTGACTCCTTTCTCTGCTATTGGAGGTCTCACCGAGCAACCCTGTTGTCAGTTTTAATTAATATTCCATTGAAGGTATTAATGAAATTTCAGAACATACCATATCACTATATGTACATAGATATGGATATATATATATTTGTATGTGTATATATATTTATATATAATGTCTGAAAAAGATGTTTTTTCAGCTCTTGTTATTCCCCTGGAGAGAGCTCCTGGCAGCCTTCCTGCCTGAAAATCCAACTTCCCTGTATGCTCTTACACACTGAGCAACAGAGTGTACCTACCCATATGTACTGATTGCCCAGAATGTAAATAATGTATCTAATGTGTGTCCTTACTCAGTGTTTATTTTGTAAATGGCTGTAATGGTTAGGGTCCTTGGGTTGCAGGCAACAGAAACTGACTTTGGGCCATTTAAGAAGAGAATCTCTTGGAGATTTGCCAGGAGCTCAACAAATCGACTGGGTCACTGAGAACAGGGCTTGGTAACAGTCATTATGTAAAGCCGCTTTGGAGGGCTGGGAATGTTTCCAGACCAGGAATAAAACACTTCCACAGCTGGGAAGTATGAGATTCCAACAATTCCTTTCATCCTGACATTTCTCACAGAAGATGCAAATCCTGGAAGACAGCCCCTGATTCCCTAGGCTTCTGACTTTTTCAAGAAAGTGTGGGGAAAGCTGGCTTATTTGACATTCTTAGTGGGAGGCAGACTCTGGATTTACTGTTACATTAAGACACACAATGGGAAAGAAGTAATTCTCTAGAAGAAAATTTGTGTCCTATAAAAAGAAGTAGACACTGAGCTGCATAAAATGTTAAACACACATGCACACAGCTATCTACTGCAATAGTTTATATTTATGTATTTACACTTGTTTTATATATATATATATATATATATATATATATATATGCATTTGTGTATATTCATACATCTTTGCCACTTTTTAATAGTATCTTGCAATGATAGTGCTTAACTAATACTTTACAATCCAAGTCTTACAGATATGATGTAGATTTGAAGGCTATGAAACACTTCTTTGATGATTCTTTTCTGGAAATAGTTTTCCCTAATCTGAATGATTTCTTCTTTAGGGTCTAGCAGAGAAGGAATGGGGGCAGTATATTGAATCAAATGCACATTGGTTGATTTTTGGGGTGCTTCAATAGACTTGGAGACGAACAGATAATTGTTGGAAAGGTGGATGGAAATGCATAGAGAGAGGGGTTGAAATTACAGTAGGACCACTGGCCTTTTGATATATTGGGGAAATGGATTATAAGCATGAAGGGGTCTGGCTTATGATGCAAAGAAGGTAGTTGGAAAGGAAGGGGGGAATGAATATGTAGTCATCTAGTCTAGGCCATTTTGAAGACTTGTGAAGCTAAACTAAAAAATTATCAGATTTTATACTTGATGAGTATATATTTTATCTTGATTTTGTTTCTAGAAGGAGTTAGATGTTGTTATTTAGCTATCTTTATGGATAAGCATTTAACCCCAATTCACTATAGATACTAAAATTCTGTTTAATTGCAAAGTAGGGTTATTACATTAAATTCATATACAACTACAATGAAGAGGTCTAACTTTTTTTTAGTGACTGTGATTAAAGCATATTCTGGTAATTTGAAAACACTGACATCTGGATCAAAAAAACTGATTCTAAATTGTTACATTTTTGATCCTGAGTTTTTGTTAGGGGCTTGACCTATAATCACTGATACACTATCTCTGCAAACTAAATGCTTTCTGAGGAGAGTGGACATGTCAAAGCTCCTAGCAGAGTTGAATGTTATTTATTTGGGTGCACCAAAAGAAATGTGATTTTCTCTATGTAATATCCTTTTAAATCCAATAAAGTTGTGGCTTTATTTTTTCACAATTCTTCCATGATAGTGTTCAGATGCAGTTAGTCTCTGTTTTCCTTAGCTCCCCTATAGTGGGGGTTATTTTATTACCTCCAAGGCTGACTGTGTATGTTAGAATTATAGGATGGCCTACCCTGTAGATCAGCTTCTGCTTTATTGATAGGTGGCTAGATGAGCTTGTCCAGCCATTTTAAAACTAAAACAGGACATGGATGGTGAAAAGTCAATAGATTATACATTACTATAATTTTCTTAATGAAATAATCCTTAGCCATGGCATTAACATAGTTTATGTAATCTTGAAAGTGGCAGTACATATATAGAAATGCGAGAATCTCAAACATAATCTTAAGCAAGAGCCCTAATGTGGCAGTATTGTTCCCTGGGACCTGGAGGTCTGATGGAGAAACTGCTGGGAAGAGAAGAGCTAACTCATAGGAGAGAGCATGCATTAGAGAAAGAGAGCTGAGATTTGTAACATGAGGAGAGGTGGGCTAGACTTCTTTCCCTGTTTCCTCGCATCATCCCACTCCCATGGGGCTCCCTCCCACTCTTCCCAAATCCCTTAGAAACCTCATGGAGGGGGGGGGGTGGTTGCTATAGCTGGGCTTAAAGGCTTTTCTTCTATTATTCTTACAAAATCTCCCTGGAGTAGGCTAATATTATCTATCACCATTTTCCAGCTGAAGGAACATATGTCACTAGCCCACAATTATAAAGAAAATGGCAAAAGCAGAGATTAGAAAACTGTTCTGTGCTTAGTTTCCTAAAAAAAGGTTCAGGATATTCATGTGATGAATCCAGGAATAAGTGGCATGAAGATTCAGAAATATGTGGAAAACTTAGGAAGGAAACATGTACCCTCCACCAAGGATTTTTTTTTCTCTTCTATTAAAAACTTCCCAAATCTCAGAAAAGGAGAAAGAGGAAAATGTGTCTTCCCTTCTCCCAGAACAATTAAAAAAAAAGAAAGTTTTCTTAGCTCAACCCAGAGTGGAAAACTGGCGGTTGTCTTGAGACCCAGTATTTTGCAAGGCCCTGTGTACTTACTGGAAATAGGTGTCTGGAGTCAGGGTTCCGCAGGGAGGAGCAGAAGAAGGTGTGGCCATCTGCAGATAAGACCTCCCTGCAGGGTTTGCGCATCATCTTCTGCGTGGGACAGCTTCTCTTTCTCCTTGGGGCCACTGAGGCCAAGAGGACATGTGGCCCCCAGGCGGTGCTCTGGTGACATCCTTCAGGACATGTGTTTGCAGCTGTCTTAGTATCCTTCTTCCCCTCTGTTTCTTTTGGCTGTGTTGTCAAATCTTGAACAAGTAAAAGCAGAGGTTAACTTTGTAATATTAGACCTCAGAGAAGAGGGGCTGTGATGAACGCTGGCAATGAACACATAACATGGTATACTGATTCAGCGATGGGCTGATTTCCCCTTTTTGCTCCAACTGGCCCTTACGTCAGCTTCATCAAGTCTCACATGTTGCCAAGCCTCAGTGACCTCCTCTGTCAAATGGAGCCCATTTTCCTGCTCTTGACAGGGTGTTCTGAAGGATAACTGAGTTAAGAAGGGTAAAGATGTTATACCCAGTAAAAGCTGGATCTATGTTGGATACTTTGGGTTATAATCCCAGCTCTTTTACATGAAGTCTGACTTCTGCCTTTTAGAGTTGCACGTTAGAGTTATCTACCTAAATAACAATGCAGAACTGTGTAGACAGAGTACCTCAGAGTTTGGGACTCAGGTCGGTGGTTTTCCTCGCTGGCATTACTTCAATCTCTCCCAGTTTATGTGATTGCTGCAAAATCACTCAAAAGTGGTATTTCGTGTTCTCTGTTTGATAAAGCATCACTCATCCACCCAAAGCTTAGTAAACTGGAAGTTTTACTGCTTAGAAAATGATCAGGTGTTAAGAGAAGCACAAAATGTACTATCATTTTCTGAAGGTTAATAGGCTTTTTCTATTTCTGTGTTTTCCTCCACAGCATTACCACCTAACATAAGGCTGCTTTTCCAGATGAAGCAGAGATTGAAATGTCACACCAGCATGATCAATGAGATGATGTAGAATAGAGGCATTTGCTACTGGACCTTAATCCACAGGGCAAGACTGACTGAATGGGGAAGACTGAATACAGAGAGACTCAAAGGTGGAGGAAATCAGCAGAGTATAGTTGAAACAGACACAGAGCAGTATAAGTGTTCACTCACGATGGAAAGGACATCCACAGAATAAATGCTTGTTATGATTTTTACTGCTTACTGATTTGTTCAATTCTGAGTGATTACAAAATGAATATAAGCACCTTTAGCAGAAGAAATACGGTAGAAAAGGAAGCAGGTATATTTTTCAAAAAGTCTAGATTTTGTATCACTTCACTTGCTTAACCAAAGTGGCAAGGAGAAAGACAGATTCAAAATGTATGCAGGCTGTAGAACACTGTATGAAGAAGACAGTAGGAACATGACTAAGAAGGAAACATGACAGCTGTCTTCCTCTATTTGAAGCCTTGCCAATGGAGGAAGATTTAGATATATTTTGGTGGGAATGACAGAGAGGAGAGATTTGCCTTAATGTGTGGAATGGCTTCCTAGTACTTGGAACTTGGCAAGTGTCACTGGAGCAGTCTGTCCCAGCTCCTCCTTGCTGTCTGTGCCAGTGCATGACCATGGCTGGAGAGGGATTCTTGCATTAAACGAGATGGCCCCAATCACTCCCTAATATGCTTACTCTGAAGCTTTAAATCACCCTGGAGAGATCTAAAGTGGTTTTGAAGCTTGTTCGGGAGCAGAACTGAATGAACTTTGGAGCGGCTGAAGCCTGGATAGAATCAGTCCTCAGCAGCATGAGGCACACTGTAGGCCTGGGACCGGTTGCTGGTCTATTTCAATTACGGACAGCTGGTGTTAGCTAAGGGCTTTATTGCATTAGTCATCCCTAGTAGCGATGATATGAAGTGTTTCTCCCTGGACTGATTAGTTGATAACTGTTATGTTTACTCTTTCAGTTTTATATTTCTTTTGCTTTTCCATTCAAGCATAACTTAATATAAAAGTGTCGTGGATGGGAATCTGCTTCCTAAAATAAGCCACTATTTTTTCTAGAATGCATTTGGTTGTTTCTATTTGTGGAGTTCAATGGTGAGACATCAATTTATCATAGCTGTGGAAAACTAGCAGAAGGTTCAGAGGAAAGCCATGGCAGCGATGAAAGACTGGGAAAATGCAAGGCAAACATGTATCCTGCAGGGCTAAGGCTGAGGAGAAGGTTTACACTTGTTTGCATGCCACCTTTCTCAGCACAGCTACCCAAACATGGATATGTTGATCAGCTCATGTGTAGCCAACTGAAGCCTTTCAGTCTATGAAGGCTCATGTAGAGGATGTTTTCTGTCGAGACACAGGCATGAACTTCAGTTCAGGATGGTCACATAGCAGGTACTCCATGTTTAACAAATATTCATTGGATTAAATTGAATTCAGTGTTAGTTTCAATATAAGCATCCTGCTGATAGTGAAGATCATTAAACTTTAAAATGTGTTCCCAAGGAACACTGTGGCATCTTCATTTGAGAACATTTTTTTAATTGGATAGCTAATTATCTGTTTAGAATAAAAACAGAGGGCTAATTCTGAGTACTTTATAAGGACCCATACAGTTCATTTCACTTGTGTACTTGCTTGTGTGTAAGCGAAGCACTAACTTCATTAACTCAGGGGTGAAATAGCACATACACAACAGATGGCTGAGTAGAAAGAATCTCCTCATTTGAAATCTTGATTTTCCTCTAATCACAAAGGATATGATTGTCCTAGTTGACACTATCGAGCTGCTTGATAAAGACATTATGACATACATTCCTGAGAATGACCAACACATAGTGCAAACCTTTTGTTGCCCTGGAAGAAATGACTCTGGGGAAGAAAGGATAGAGTAAAACTTTGACTCTTCTTTAAAAAATAACTGCATGGAGGACATGTTCCAGAATAAATAGTGCTAGTAGGAATTAATAGTTTCAACCTGAAATATGATTATAGTTACACTGTGGGCAAAACTGTTATTTTTCTGGCTGATGAGTCCTGTAGTAGACATTTGGTGGTCACAGCATCCATTACCTACCTTCTCCCACTATCTCCATTCTCAGCCAGGACATTTAGATGACCTTGACCTTACTTATACCTCTGGGTATGTAATCAGGTAGTTCTGATTGGCTTTGTCTAATTGGCAAATCCCAGTCTCCCTGTCCTCATGGGAAGAGCATGTAACAAAATCAGGCCAATAAGAGTGTGAATTCCAGAAGAGACCTTCTTTTCCTCTGGATGGTGTGGTAAGGAGATGTGAGGGCTGACGCTGCTGCAGCCATTTTGCTGCTAGGAGGGAGAGCCCAGATCCTGTAAGGTCTTTAGTTTCCTCATCTTTAAAATGGAGATGATAATAGTACTTTCACATAAATTTGTTGTGAAATTACATTGTTTAACTTATGTAAGGTGTCTAGAATAGTAAGCAGTCAATAACTGACAGTTTTTATTAGTATGTACAGTATATTTCCACTACTTTAACAAAAAGCATCATTTCTCCTCCCTGAGCCCAATATAATTTTTTGGACTTGAGTTGTTTGATTAATTGTATTAATTCCTTAAATTATTATTTTCTTCCCTATCAGCTCTTCAGTGACCGCTGCAAAATCTTCAGTGACTTTTAGACCTACCACAGTGACTTTTAGACTCTACTGTATTTCTTCTGCTAAAGGTGCTTATATTCGTTTTGTAGTCACTCAGAATTGAACAAATTAGTAAGCAGTAAACATCAGAATTGCTGTGGCCAATAATGCACTGTCCATAGCAGCATTCAAATAATGAAACCTTAGGGACTGATCTCTAAGAGACATTTCTGGACTTTCAGCACTTCCAAAATACATGATTTTTCCTCTGGAACCCGCAGCTCTGGCTGTGGAGAAGGAAAAGCTGAGAATGAAAAGGAAGAAGAGTGAGAATGAGGAGCTGGGATGCTGTTTCCTAGCAGCACCCACAGACTGCCTGTGATTTCAAATAGTAATTAACCCGGGGGCACATCTGCCGAGTTAAGAGTTTGCGCTTATACAGGTCTCCGCATGCCTGTGTCTGGTGGGCCATAAACTGCACACACTGAGGCCTCTGTGCTGTTCTTGCTGTCCTAGTAACAGTTCTTCCTTTCACTACCATGTTTGTTTACTTATTATTTTAAAGGTAACAAGAATAGCAGTGATAGAGAATAATGATTAGAATCAATTCTAGAAGATATAAATAATAGATTTTTCTTTTAAATGCAGCTATTCTGTCTTAGTAAGAGATCTGTCAAGTTTTTGGTTAAATTTGACAGATCAAAGACATCTGATATTTGTAGATATTCTTATAGTGCTTTGGGAGAGAGAGATAGGAACCCTGTAAAGATAGGTACACTTGAAACAAAAAGGATCTAGCACACAGGTTACCTGTGGGCGGAGGAGTAGAATGGCAGAGGGTGAGGTGTGAAGGGGAACTCCCACTTTCTTACTCTGTGTACATCTGTATGGCTTGAATTTTGTTTTACAGTGCATTTATGTATTGCTTGTATTCACTTAAGAAATTAACTTTAAAATGTCAGTGATTCCACCCAACTCAGGGGTTATATTTTCTTCAACTAATTGTTCATATAAGATTATTGTAATCATTCCAGGTGTTCATATTTGAGTCAGCTAATGATTCAGGTGAATTCAGACTCTATCAAAATTAAATGTTGGGTATACAGCTAACTCCTTATTTATGTTTGAGACCTTACCTTATTTAATGTTTCTGTCTCTTTTTTGAGCACCCCTTCCCCCCCACTCCAACATACACACATCCATTTTCAGTACTGCTGATATTTGGGCTGTATTTACATGTGCAATGAATATTTTGCCTGAGAGATGTGTTCTGAAATGGAACAGTGTGTTGGATCACCTGGAAATTTATGACTCTTGGCTTTCACAGCTTCCTGTTGAATGAGAATCATTTTCTTGTCAACAGAACTTTGCAGTAACCTCACACTCATGGGGATTAGCACTTGTGTTGCACTTAGATTTGGCAGCTCATGAAAAGTAGAAATTTCAAGGGAAAATGGGCTTTTGGGGTTATCCAGCCCAAAGTTTCCATTCATATTTGGCCCAGGATGCTCAGCGGAATTTCTAAGTTCCTTGCATTACTATTAGGGGTGGGATGGGACTAGAGGCCAGTTCTTCTGGCTCATTCTGCTTCCTGATACCTGCTGTGCTAAGGTGTCACCTGGAGGTCATCCTTCCCACTGCATTCACATTCTGGATGCTGGGAACAGAGTAGAACCATATGGGATTTAGGGAATCTAAAGGGAAGGAAGTGAAGTTAACAGAGTAGAATATGGTATAAATAAGTGATAAAATGCAGGTTCAAACTGAGGGATATTTTACATCTGTGTAGCAGTTTGAAAAGCTAGTATTTTTATGCTTATAAAATATATGCTCATTTTAGTGAATTTTTGAAAGCATAAAGAAGAAAATTAAAATTACTCTTAACCTCATTGTCAAGAAGTCATCAAGATTAATATTTTGAAACTATTCACACATACATATGTAGTCAAATCAGATCATTTTGCATACATAATTTTGTATTCTGGCCTCTTCATTTAATACAATACAATGAACATTTTCTCATGTCATTAAATATTCTGCAAAAATATGATTTTTAAATGGCTAAATACTATTCTCAGGCCATTCTTTTTAATTTTTGTTATTTTTTTTTTTGATGAACCATTGGAACTGGCTGATGTGGAATAAATCCTGACATAGAATTAAAAGAAAGGGATGCTAAGGTTTGGTGCTACAATCTGAGGTGTCAGCATGGAATGAATGGTTGACAAAGGCAGTTGAAAATTCAGCCCTCTGCAAGCCACAAATGAGGTCATTTAGAGGCAAGTGACAGAAAGTCAATTCAACAGCACACACTTTTCAGGTAGTGTAAGCTTCTTTTTTTGTCCTCTCCGTCAACCTAAATTTATAATGCAAAACAGTGTTTAGGCCAAAGATTGGTCGCTCTAGGTTGCCACAAGATAAAGCCCTCATCTCCCGGGTGGAAGTGACTAAGATGCATAGCTGGCTTTTCAGAATTCAGACACTGATTGTCCCACCTTGTCTCCTTTCAACACAAGGCCTTTGCACCATGTCAATGCTTATTACTCTTCCCCCAGAAGCAGGGCAATTCAAGGAGGAAGAGGTGAAATTTAAACCAGTCCACTTGGTTCCATGTTCATCAGTTTTGCTAAAAGGTGTGGTGAAGAATGAGGGGAAAGTGTTTGAAGCACTTGCCTTTATTTACTTTATGTGTTCCTGTTGTAGATAATTGGGAATTTGCAGAGCAGGAAGCACAAACAGCATATGCTCAAGGATGAAATTTGAATCCAGTATCAAGGCTGGTTTATCACTTAGGGCTGGGAGGTAGCTTAAATGATTCAAGAGGGTCCATTGCTGAAAAATGCTGAGAGAATGGAGCTGGTTCATACAGGCATACCGCAGAGATACTGCAGGTTTAGTTCCAGACCCTTGCAATAGAGCAAGTATCACAATAGAGTGAGTCAAATACATTTTTTTGGTTTTCCAGAGCATATAAAAGTTATGTTTACACTATACCAGAGTCTATTAAGTGTGCAATAGCAGGGTGTGTTAAAAAAATGTACATATTTAATTAAATGATACTTCATTGCTAAACATGCTAACCATCATCTAAACTTCCAGCAAATTGTAATCTTTTTGCTGATGGAGGGTCTTGCTTCAACACTGATGGCTATGGACTCATCAGGATGGTAGTGGTGGTGGCAATTTCTTAAAATAAGACAACAGTGAAGTTGCCACGTCAATTGTCTCTCCCTTTCATGAACGGTTTCTCTGTTGATAATATCCATAGGAGAAGTTCTTTCAAAATTGGAGTAGTCCTCTCAAGCTCTGCTGCTGCTTTATCAATTAAGTGTATGTAATATTCTATATCCTTTGTTATCATTTCAGCAATCTTCATAGCATCTTCACCGAGAATACATTCCATCTCAAGAAACCACTGTCCTCGCAACTCCTCATCTATTCAAGTTTTATCGTGAGATTGCAGCAATTCAGTCATGTCTTCAGGCTTCACTTCTAATTCTAGATTTCTTGGTATTCCCGTCACATCTGCAGTTACTTCATCCACTGAATCTTGAACCCCTCAAAGTCATCCATAAGAGTTGGAATGAACTTCTTCCAAACTCCTGTGAATCTTGATATTTTGACCTCTTCCCATGAATCACAAATGTTCTTAATGGCATCTAGAATGGCAAAACCTTTGCAGAGAGTTTTCAATTTACTTTGCCCAGATTCATCAGAGGAGTCATTATCTATGGCAGCTATAGCTTTATGAAATGAATTTTTTTTAATAATAAGACTTGAAAGTCAAAATGTCCCCTTGATCTGTGGGCTGCAGTGTGGATGCTGTGTTAGCAGGCATGAAAACGACATGAATTTCATTGTGCATCTCCATCAGAGCTCTTGAGTGACCAGGTGCGTTTTCAAACAGCAGTCATATTTTTGAAAGGAATCTCTTTTTTCTGAGTAGTAGGTCTCAATAGCGGGCTTAAAATATTCAGTAAATCATGTTATAAACAGATGTGCTGTCATCCACGCTTTGTTGTTCCATTAATAGAGCACAGGCAGAGTAGATTTAGCACAATTCTTAAGGGCCCAGGGATTTTCAGAATGATAAATTAGCACTGGCTTCAACTTAAAATCACCAGCTGCATTAACCCCTAACAAGGGACTCAACCTATCCATTGAAGCTTTGAGGCAAGGCATTGACTTCTGTCTAGTTATGGAAGTCTTAGATGGCATCTTCTCCAGGAGACGGCTGTTTGATCTACACTGAAAATCTGTTGTTGAGTGTAGCTGTCTTTATTAATGATCTGAGCTAGAGCTTCTGGATAACTCGCTGCAGCTTCTACAGGAGCACTTGCTGCTGCACCTGCACTTCTGTGTTATGGAGGTGGCTTCCTTCCTTTAACTTAATGAACCCACCTCTGCTAGCTTCAAACCTTTCTTTTGCGGTTTCTTCACCTGTCTACCTGTCTCAGCCTTCACAGAATTAAAGAGAGGGTCTTGCTGTGGATTAGGATTTGGCTTAAGGGAATGTTATAGTTTCTTGATCTTCTATCCAAACCACTAAACCTTTCTCCATATCTGCAATAAGGCTGTTTGGTATTCTTATCATTATGTATTCACTGGAGTAGCACTTTTCATTACATTCAAGAACTTTTCCTTTGCATTCAAAACTTGGCTGAATTGGTTGGCACAAGGGGCCTAGCTTTCTACCTATGACAGCTTTCGACATGACTTCCTCATTAAGCTTAATCATGTCTAGTATGATTTAAAGTGAATGACATGTGATTTTTTTCATTCACTTGAAACTTAGAGGCCATCGTAGAGTTATTAGTTGGATTAATTTCAATATTGTTGTGTCTCGGGGAATAGGGAGCTCTGAGGAGAGGGAGAGAGATGGGGAACGGCCATTTGGCGGAGCAGTCAGAACACACACATTTATGGATTAAGTTCACCATCTTATATCAGCACCCCAAACAATTACAATAGTCACATCAAAGATCATTGATCACAGATCATCACAACAAATATAGTAATAAAAGAAATTATTATATATAGAAAAAATATATGTATACATACATACATACGCACATATGTAATATAGTATATGGCTATATAAAGTAGAGAAAGTTTGATGTGAGAATTACCAAAATGTGATACAGAGACACAAAGTGAGCAAATGCTGTTGGAAAAATGCTGCCACTTGACTTGTTCAATACAGGGGTGCCACCACCTTCCAATTTCTAAAAAATATAGTATCTGTGAAGTGCAATAAAGCCAAGTGCAATAAAATGAGGTATGCCTGTAAATGAAACCCAGCCTCCTTCTAGTGCTCTGGGTACATAATGCTTCTCCTTCCCTCTTTCCCATTTCCACAGATTTCTAGTATATTGATCACTGAAAGAGCTAATGATACCTCTTCTAATGAATTAAACAGAATTTAGGGAAGGAGCACAATACTTCAGGTGAAAAAGAGAGTCTATACAATGAGTCCAGAAAACATTCCTCAGTGTGATAAATACTCACAAGGTACTGAGAGCAATAAACATGCAGGGGCATTCACTTTCTTTGTGTTTTCTTTGTGGGCTGGGTTGGTGATGAGTCTGTTGCCAGCTGGGTATGGTTTCCTCCTGTGCAAAAATGCCAGATTTGCAGCTCTTGATGGGGGAATGAGCCAGGAATGTGATTCTTTCTTTCTCTAGCAATTTTCTGCCTGCCTGCATGAAATGCTAATGAACATCTCATACATGACAGAGCAATGAGATGTATTCTTATTTTGCTATTTTTGGCAGCTATTTTTGGCTATTCTGACTTTACAAAGTATAGATCTTAATGTCACAGTGACAAGACACATCTAGCAGACCCTACTCCCTTCTCCAAATTTGTTCTCTGCATGCTCCTCTCCCTGCTCCGAGCTGCTGTTTGCACCTCTGATTAGAGGTAAGCGCTGTCTTGCTGTGGCGCCCCTGCATCCCATCTGATTCCACCATGCCTCTGTGTCCACGCTTCTGAGAAAAGTGCCACTCTGGCCAAGTAAGTCTTGAATTTCAATCTCTGACCAATTCAGACATTTATTATGAGTTGTAAATGAATAGCATTAAAACCAGTTTTTATTCATTTATTATTTTAACTAGTTGGGGGTGGAGTGGGGCACAGATAGGGAATTGAACATGCTTATGGGCTGAAGGTTAAATACCTAAATGATTTTATAATGACACCATCAAATGCCTGTACTTGTAGGAGGGACTGAAGTGGTAACAGAGCTTCTGGTAGCCACATTTTGACTTTGGGATTTGGCTGACTGACGGTGCAGTGGGAGACCTTAATTTGGGATATGGTGACCTTCATTTGTGGAACTGATTGGTGGTACTGTGATAGTCTTGATTCATCCGCAGGAGGACCACCCGCTGATCCCTTGAGTGACAGAGAGTACAGGAAGCACCAGGGTGGAACTTTGCTAACCACAGAGATAGGCAGACATGATGCTTTGGGGGAAGTCTTCTGACTGGCGATGAGGAGCCCAAACATGCCACGCTGGGGTTCATTCTACTTCCAGTTTACAACCCAAGGCTGCCTCTGGCAGTTGGGCACAATTTTTTTTGACTGAGGAAGAATAAGAGAGACAAGAGAAGAGAGAGATGGATTTTGTAAATGCAATAAATCTTTAAAAAGATCCAGGACAGAGAGAAAGATGGATGTGGAGATATGTCCCCTAACATAAATTCAGCTTGTCCAGGGTCCCCTGGTTCTGGATTTAGTTTAGGTTCTGTGTAACCTTCTTCCTGTTCCATCTTTACTTTCTGCCATCCCCATTTATCTTCTCAATGACCTCAGAAATTCTAGTGCTTGATAGTAAAGTTACTATTCCAAAGTCTATGGCTGCGAAATATGCCATCTAAAAGGCTCTTTGGTCACTAACAAGCCCAGTTCAAGATATGTTTCCTCTTTTGTTCCTCTAAATTTCTGTCATATAAGAAAGAAATCAAAAGATGCCACAGTTGGACAAGTAACGTGGGACTCTTCTTGGTGTGCTACAGAACTAGTCTCAGGATAGATTAAGTTGGTGAACGTGGAATAATTGTAAGTCCTAAAAAAGAAGAGTTGGAAAGGCTCTTAATTTTTTGACAGAGTTTCAATGTTTAGAGGAAGAATAATTAGTATTTGTGGTTCAAATAACAAAGGCCAAGAAAGATTTATTGAAGATGATGAAAGTGTGAAGAAGATAGATTGGGTTGACATGTATCAGCCCCATCCAGGAACTCCAGGCAGGAGGCAGAATTTGAAGCTTGTGAATCTATAGAATGTACTTCTCACAGAAGAAGGATATGAAATATATACTGATTCAAAACAGGCTTAGATAAGTAACAACAGATTATAAAGGAAGTTGTGAGTGCCTGGAGGGTGCATTTCCTTCTTTGTTTTTAATATTCTAAATAATTATTTTTTAAATAGTTAAGTATTTTTAAAAACACATTCCTTTGGTAACAATTTGGAAAACGTAAAAAAGAAAAAGAAAGGCTGTGACCTCATTGCACAGACTCTTAACATTTTGATGTATTGGCTTTCACTTTTTCCACACTATGTTAATATTTCTTACATAGTTGTGACTGTTTGCAATTTTGTATTCCTTTTACATTTTTATTTAAGCCCAAAGTTTTCTCCAAGTCTCCAGGAAGTCTCTTTTAAATGTGACTTTAAGATGCCATTGACTTTAGGACACAAGATGTTGTATACTGCTATGAAGGAAAAAAAAATGTTTCCAATGAAGCTGTGACATAAAGCCTTAATGACTGCCTTACATGACACATCTGTTGCTCACACCAGCCTTTCAATGCTTTGACATTTCTTTCATCTGTTCTAGAAACTCGGCAATTCTTTTGCCTGTAGTTTCATTACTTTGCATGTAGGAGATTCCGTTTTCACATATGCTTCGGAAAACAAAGCTTAGCACAATTTTATCTACTTAGTTTCCATAAAAACATGTACATGACTTGTAGCTTAGAATGGACTATGGAATGGGGATCATTCCTCCTATGATGAATGCTTGCTTCATCAATATAAAATTTCCCCACTGCAGCTGTTTACATGCTTTTGTGTCTGTACACAATAACTTTTTATTTCAATACTGAATCACAGTGTTACTTCTGAAGACATTTTAAATAGCAGGGAAATCAACATGTGTAGTACCAACACTATACATATTTCAGTGGAGGTTAATGATGAGATGAACGTCTGTGACCAAGTTCACTCATGCCCGGCAATGACAGCTACTTTGTGCTTAGTGCAGGGCTGATGGGGATAATAAAATGCCTGCTCTTATAAGACACAATCCAGGTTTGGAGATGTTAATACATGGAAAATTGTGAATTTGAGCATCAGTGGATGCACCTGAAATTAATTAGCCATTTTGTTATTCTAGATCTTTTATTTATAAAAAATGATTTATTTGTAAAAATGGTCTTTTTTTTTAATGATATAAATGATCTTTGTGCTTGTGACTATTTCTTTGGGATAGATTCTGAAAATAGTGTTATTCAGTCAATGAACATAAACATGTTTTAAGGTTTTATGTTTCCAAACATATTTCCTTTATAGAAAGGTAGTTGCAATTAGACAGTCTTATGAACAATGTTATTTCAACTCCCAAACTCAACTTTATGGAGGAAAGCTATGGTAGGCAGCCTGCATGATGGCACCAAATATCCAAAGAGATAGCATGTGGCTTTGAGGCGAAGTCATACAAGGCTGCAGTCCCCACTTGCTCTTTTGGAACACATATTCTGGGAAGGCCAGGTGCCATATTAGGGAGACCCTCCGCAGACTGTGGAGAGGACCACATAAGGAGGAGCTGAAACTTCTAAGAACCACCTTGTAAATGGATCCCATTGTCCCAGTCAAGTCTCCAGATGACTGTAAAGTCTTACAAAGAAAACTACTGTGAGACTGTTTCTGGATTCCATGAAGAAGGAGGAAAGTCTACATTAAATCTGGGTCAGTGTCATGTACTAGTGCATCTTTCTATCAATATGCATTATCTAGTATATTAAACAGATCTGTTTAAATAATGCACATTCCTTTTAATGTGGAATGCTGCCATTTTCCTTCAGTTGATAATGCCTGGTCTGTGGGACCTTTTCCTTGCAGATGCTAAATGTGGATGGGATCCAAATGCATGTCAGATTGAATACTGTAGTTGTTCGGAGTTTAAAAGAAACAGGAGGTCAGATATCTGTGTGTCATGGATGAAGGTCACAGCAGCAATTTGATTCATTTCAGTTCAAGAAATAGTTGTTGAGTGTTAACTCAGCATGTTCCAGGGAGTATAAATAGAGTGGTCATTAAAACTGATGGTCAGCCTGCTCTGGTGAAACAACAATCAAGGGGCAGCATGACTGGTCCCAACTTTTCTGAAATGCACCCTTATCTTCTGTCATAAAATGTAACATTTAAGGTGCTGAAGTTGGGAGAGGACTGTAAAATGTTTCACTGGGAGAATGTTTTCTGTGTCTTAGAGTTTCTTAGAATACACTAATTGATTCATTTTTTTCACTTAATACATTTTTGTTTTGTTTTTTTGAGTTTTATGATGTGTGAGGCACTGTTGGCCAGAAACTCTTTATTAGCTCCCATGATGTCCAGCTGGAACATGTCACCAATACAATTTCCTAAGACTCTGAGTGTCAAGCAGGGTCTGCCTTCTTTAGGTTACCCCAGGACCCCAAAGGGCTGTGTCTCTTCCCAGGATTAGAAACACTGCTTGTGTTGGAGTTTTGTTCTGCTTTGGTGCCTTCTATCTGCATGTCATCCTGGTACCCCTAGAGGTGGTGTGATATAGTACAAAATTATAGGAACTCATAAATTTGAAATTACAAGAACTAGGTGTGAATTTGGTTCTTCCATTTCCTAGCTGGGTGTGATCTTAGGAAAACTGATTAATTTTCCATTGTCCTCATCTTTCTCACTGTTTTTATAGCAACCTTACAGTGTAGATACTATTCAGCCCATTTTATATTTAAGAAAACAGAAGTTTAGGAAGGTTAGGTAATTTTCCCAAGGTTTCAAATACATGGAGCCTGACATTAATGACTATACTTAAGACTTCTTTATGTCAGTATGAAGAGCTGAACACAGTATTTGGTATGGGGAAATCCACAATAAAATAAAGCTATTATTATGGCTACTATGACTCAGAACAAAGATAATGTAAGTATTTATTAAAGGTGGAAACAAAACTTCAATGGTAGACCTGGGCTAGAGTTATTTCAGAGTGGAGAATCATTCTCATTTGACCTCTCACCCCAATCAGATATAAGGCTAGCCTTGATTGGAGTGGTAAATATTAGTCATAATTGAAATATATAACTTTTATAATTCTTTTTTTGCTGCAATGAACAATTACACTATTGACATTTTAAGTTAATGCACTAGATGGCTCTGGATTGACATATGTGGTACTTAAACCAAGAGCTGAAATACAGAGGTGAATACTGAATCAATGAGTTATGGTCCTATAAAAAGGTTAACGCTAAATAAAATATCTTCAATTAGTGCTATTTTGTTTAAAAATGGTCATATTCTACATGCATAAAAATTAGGGCAAAATGCACGGCAATCAGACAGCACAAAGAAATTAAAGATATACAGATTGGTAAGGAAGAAGTTAAACTGTCACTGTTTAAAGATGACATGATTGTACATAAGAAACCCTAAAGAATACACCCCAAAACTACTAGAACTAATAACTGAATTCAGCAAAGTTGTAGGATACAAAATCAATACACAGAAATCTGTTGTGTTCCTATATACTAATGATGAATTAGCAGAAAGAAATCAGGAAAACAATTCCATTCAGAATTGCATCAAATAGAATAAAACATCTAAGAATAAACCTAACCAAGGAGGTGAAAGACCTATGACCTGAAAACTACAAGACACTCATGAGAGAAATTAAAGAAGATACCAATAAGTGGAAACACATCCCGTGCTCATGAGTGGATAGGAAGAATTAATATTGTCAAAATGGCCATCCTGCCTAAAGCAATCTAATTCAATGCAATCCCTATCAAAATACCAACAGCATTCTTCAATGAACTGAACAAGTAGTTCTAAAATTCATAAGGAACCACAAAAGACCCTGAATAGCCAAAGCAATCCTGAGAAGGAAGAATAGAGCTGGGAAGATAACACTCCCCAATTTTAAGCTGTACTGTAAAACCACAGTAATCAAGACAATTTGGTACTGGCACAAGAACAGACCCATAGATCAATGGGATAGAATAGAGAGCCCAGATATAAACCCACACATATATGGTCAATTAATATACAATAAAGGAGCCATTTATATACAATGGGGAAATGACAGCCTCTTCAACAACTGGTGTTGGCAAAACTGGACAGCTACATGTAAGAGAATGAAACTGGATTACTGTCTAACTCCATATACAAAAGTAAACTCGAAATGGATCAAAGACCTGAACATAAATATGAAACCATAAAACTCTTAGAAGAAAACATAGGCAAAAATCTCTTGAATATAAACATGAGCAATGTTTTCTTAAACACATCCCCTCGGGCAAGGGAAACAAAAGCAAAAATGAGCAAATGGAACTACATCAAGCTAAAAAGCTTCTGTACAGCAAAGGACACCATCAGTAGAACAAAAAGGCATCTTACAGTATGGGAGAATATATTCATAAATGACATATGAAACAAGGGGTTAAAATCCAAAATATATAAAGAACTCACATGCCTCAACAACCAAAAAACAAATAACCCGAATAAAAAATGGGCAGAGGATATGAACAGACACTTCCCCAAAGAAGAAATTCAGATGGCCAACAGGCATGGGAAAAGATGCTCCACATTGCTTATCATCAGGGAAATGCAAATTAAGACCACAATGAGATATCACCTCACACCAGTTAGAATGGTCATCATCCAAAAGACAAGGAACAATAAATGCTGGTGAGGATGCAGAGAAAGGGAACCCTCCTACACTGTTGGTGGGAATGTAAATGATTTCAATCATTGTGAGAAGCAATGTGGAGGTTCCTCAAAAACTAGAAATAGAAATACAATTTGATCCAGGAATTTCACTCCTAGGAATTTTCCTAAAGAAAACAAGATCCCCGATTCAAAAAGACATATGCACCCCTATGCTTATTGCAGCACTATTTACAATAAGCCAAGATATAAGGCAGTCTGGGTGTCCATTAGTGGATGAATGGATAGATAAGAGGTGGTACATATAGACAATAGAATATTATTCAGCCGTAAGAAGAAAACAAATCCTGCCATTTGCAACAGCATGGTTGGAGCTAGAGGATATTATGCTCAGTGAAATAAGCCAGGTGGAGAGGGACAAGTGCCAAATGATTTCACTCATTTGTGGAGTATTGCAACAAAGGAAAACTGAAGGAACAAAACAGTGGTGGGCTCGCAGACTCCAAGGGGGGACTGGCAGTTACCAGAGGGGAAGGGTGGGGGAGTACAGGTGAGGTGGGAGGGAAGGGGGATTGAGGAGCTTTATGATCGGCACACATGGTGTGGGGGGATCATGGGGGGGACAGTGTAGCACAGAGAAGACAAGTGGTGACTCTGTGGCATCTTGCTGCACTAGTGGGCAGTGACTACAGTGGGGTGTGGGGGAACTTGATAATATAGGTGAATGTAGTGACCACAGTGCTGCTCATGTGAAACTTTCACACGGTTGTATATCAATAACAACTTAGTAAAAAAATTAGGGCAAAATGTATAGATTTACATAGTGCTACACATATACAAATCCTTGGCTAATGATGCACTGTTATCTCTTTGGTTCAGCATGCAGATATACAGTCTAATTTTCTCATCATTACCTCACCTATCTTATTAGCATTTTGGACATTAATCCTCTGTTAACACATCTTCTCAGAGTGTCCTTGTTTTTACTCCCATTTTATTTATTTATTTTTTTATCCACCATAGAGAATTATTATCCTCATTTTTTGTTGCATTTTTAGGGAGGGGACTAATGTTCACATGTTGTGCTCAAGAATGTCTTTCTCATTCTCCACCCCCCCTCAAGTTTTCTGTTGCATCTGAAATAGTTTCTAAGTTCCTAGGGAGGAAAAAAAAATCATTTTATGGAAATAGAAGAAAAACTACCACAACTATTTTTCCCCTCTTCAGAGATTTTCACCTCATTTTTCTATATAATTTTGACACAGATCATCGTTTGGTGGACAAACAGTGCAATAACTCGGCCATGAATGTGTCCTCCCTCAGGAGTCCCTGGGGAGAGTGACGAGCTTGTCATAACCACCATATCGTGTGTTCTGTTTCATTTTCCATAAAACTATGAAAATTCAATTCAAATAACATCCTTTAAGGGATACATTTAAAAAACTTTTTTTCTTTTAAACCTACAACAAGTAAGGATAAACTTATTCAGGGGCTGCTGGCAACAGCTCTCTGTAGTTTTGCAGATTTGCACCAGTGTCTGGATAAGGCTTCAGAGCATGAAAGGGCAATGAAAAATGAAAATCTATGTCTAAATATTTCTGTTTTTGAAGGAAGAGAGGAAAACTCATTGCTTCAAACTTACATAAACACTTATAAACATGTGAAAAGACCAGCTTTGTTTCTAGAGTGCATGTCAGCTCTTTGAGATGAGAAAAGTCAGGCTTCGGCCTAGGACCTCATTGAAATAATTTATTGTTCATGATTTAGTGTTTCCTTTTTTTCAGAACTCATTACTCGTTAAGGTCAAATAACAATAATAAAAAAGTACTTTTTCTTTAGTTTTACATGACTGTAGGTTTGATTGTACTGTGGATTTTGTCAAAAAGAAATACGTGAATTCGAAAATTTGTTTAAGACATCCTGATTATCTGGATTGTGGCCAAGTCCTGTCCATCATTATCCTTTGAATATTTTTTTGAAATTTAGACCAATGAACAACTCAGAAACATTTTGCTTGGGAACCTGTCAAGCAACTCCAAAGTTGTGAATTTTAGTGTGTAAAAGGCAAGAAAAGAGAGAGCCAATTTGGGAGCCTAAGAATATATAATTAAGTCACTGCTTTGTTCCATGAACGTGACCAAAGAGTACCAGAATCCATTTTCATCTCTAATATGATGCGCTTCAGGAGAGAGACAATCATATGATATAGAAGAAAAAAAGCATAATAAAGGTTTCTGTTGCTGAATCACAGTCCTTTCAAACTCTTTTCCCCAGGGCATTCCTCCCTCCTAGAGAACGCTTATCAGAAACCCCCTATAATCTGTGTGGGTAGTCAGGCATAAAAGTACCATGGCGTTCTTAATGGAGGGGAAGTGGAAGATTAACTTCTTTCTTAAAAACTGAAAGGCATTTCAGAACATGTCCTTTGATTTTACTCAGGTATGAGGGTCTGGAAAATGTGTTATTTTAAACAGGTATTTTTTTATGGGGCTCTTAAATCTTGTCTTACGCTGAAGTTTCCTCCCATGTGTTTATTGTCAGCTAACAGTTTAGAACTAGTGAGCTGTGTGGAAATGCTTTGTAAAGCTGCTGTTCTTTCTGACAACTGCTTCTTTTGTTTAGCTCCAACATCTTCTGAAAAAAGAATACAATTTTGCAACAACAGGAATGGACCTAGAGGGTGTTATGCTAGGCGAAATAAGTCAGACAAAGGAAGACAAATACTATATGACTTCGCTTATATGGGGAATCTACAAAACAAAACAAATGAACAAAGAAAAGAAACAAAGTCATAAATACAGAGAACGAACTGGTGGCTGCAGGAGGGGAGAGGGGTGGGGGAGGAGTGAAATAGGTGAAGGGGGTTAAGAGGTATGAACTTCCAGTTATGCAATAAATAAGCCACAGGGATGAAAAGTACAGCATGGGGAATATAGTCAATAATATTGTCATAGGCTTGTATGGTGGCAGGTGGTAACTAAACTTATGGTGGTGACTATTTCGTAATGTATATAATCGTTAAGTCACTAAGTTGTATGTACACCCAAAATTAATATAATATTGTGTGCCAACTCTACTCCAATAAAAAAACCTGATTTTTGCATAATTTTTCGTTTACCAAACATGGCCATTCAGGGTACTCTTTGCATGATGTGAAAAGAGGTTTAATTACATAGTTTCTTTTATTGTGATAAAAATGGCTGTGACATGAAAGTGCTTGTGTTTTGTGAAGATCCCTCAGGCTAGTGCCCAAAATGGGCTGATCCCTGGAACCAGGGAGGCCAGACTGAGAATGCTACAACAGTCCCTGGAGGAAATAGTAATGACCTCAAAGAAGGTAGTAGGAGGAGAAGGGGAAAGGGGCACTATAATTCCAAAATGTTCTAGGAAGTAGATTTACTGGGGGGAAAAGGAGATTTATTATGACTACAGATGTCTTCCTTGGATGACGGTAACTAATATTGAGGTAGGGAATGCAGAGGAAAGAAGCCGCTGCGGCATGTTGGCGAATGAGATGCCTTTGATACGTGCCCATGGTTCCGTTAGGGGTTGGGCTTGGCAGACAGAGCCCCGCTGCAGATTGGGGGGTATGGTTTGAGAAGAGAAGGGAGGGGAGGAAGGGAAATGAGAAAACCCAAACATGAAATGGTAGGGAGAGGAAGAGGGACTTGCGAAGGAGTGCCAGAGAAGGAAGGCAAGGACACTTGTGTCTCCACGCCCAGCACCACGCCTGGCACATGGGAAATCGTTGAGCAAGCAGGTGATGTTCGGCCCAAGGGAGAGCAGCTCCTTTCGAGAGCAGAACAGTGTGTCTTCTAGTCTTCCTAAAGAGGGACTCGATTTAATCTGAGTTGCTCCTGAGGACACTGAGGAACTTGGTGGAAGTCAGTTCTACTTTTGTTTATGGAAGAACTTTCAAAGAATGGAACACCCGACATACGATGTGACTGCCTCAAAGCGCCCTTAGCTGACTCCTCATGAAAGACAGCTTTATTGCTCATCAGTTGAGAAGCGAGTCCTGACTGGAGGGGACTAAATGGGGACACTGGATGATGTCTAAGAGTTTCTGAAGAATAAGAGTAGATAAAAAGTCTATAAAAAGTCATACTTTTAATGAGTGTTTTGCAGAATTTGAGCTCAGTTTCAAGGGACAAGACCATACTATAATGACAGAGCCCACGTGCAAGCGAAGAGAAATGGTATTTCCCCTTCATGTTCTCCCCAAATTGTTAGACCCTAGTCTCCCTTTCTCTATGTTGTGTTAAGGCTTAGAAATTATATGAATTAACCATTCTAAGGAAGGAGAAGACAACTTTTCTTGTATCAATATCCTATTTATATTTGAAAATGAAGAGGTATATTTATACCAGTTTGTAGTCTGATAGTCGAGTGAACTTTCAAAGTACAGAACCTAAACGGTCTTAGAGGAGTTCACTCTTACTGAGGCACCATAATTCCGTCTCTGTTGTACCAATGAAGACTCAGACAGAAACATCCATTGTTCATGGGGAATACTTGAGAATATGTGTTAGTCACATCTGACCCTATCATAGGTAAGTATGGCAGGGTTAGGAAGGATATGGTTCATTTTACAGAAAATCATCTCTGACGGGACATGCAGATTGAAGGTAGCATGTTGGGATTAGAACTCTGAGTAGGCCCAACCAGAAGTCAGGTTGTTCATATCATTTTTCTCTCTTAGCTACATAGACTTTATTACACTAAATTACAATTTGTATCATTCAGATGCAAATGAATTTTCATACAGCCCTGTGTGGGCTTCATGTAATTCCTTTTGGGCAGGAGCTGTTCAGTGCTTCACTTATTTGGAAGAATTCAGGGATGCAACTGATTCCAAGGGAAAAAAATGTGAATTTGTAAGTGCTCTTCCTATTGGAAGGGATGGTATAATCATATCAAATTCACATCTGGTTT
>JAVSCE010015516.1:0-60089 GCA_032199065.1 Smutsia gigantea
GACAGAAGCTCACACTGAAAGTGAGAGAGGAGCCTGCACAAAGCTGAGTGAGGGTGCTGGGGATTCAATGCTAGCTCTGGCCCCGTGGGGTGTGTGACCTTGGGCAAGTCTCTTCTTTTTTCTGGGCTGCCATTACTGTTTTGCCATCTGTAAAGTGGAGGGCTTGAACTCACTTCTGTTTGTTTGGTCATGGAGGTCCTAGTTGGGACTGCCTATGGGATTTTAGGGCCTGGTACAAAAATGAAAATGTAGGTCCCCTTGTCCAAAAATTGTTAAAAATTTCAAGATGGTGGCAGAGGAGCATTAAACCAAGCACAGGGCATAGGGACCTGCGCAACAGCATAAGTTGGTCACCCAGAAGCTGGCCCTGCAACTGCCTCTCATGCAATTTTACGGGAAGCCCTAAGGGCTGCTTTTGGCTAGAGCTCTGCTTTCTGTGGCCGCCCTTGTGGCATTTCTGAGGAGCCTCAGACTCCAGGGAGTATAGCTGGAAAAACCCAAATTAGACACTTGCTCAAAAACCTGTCTAGTTTTGATGCTTACACATAAAATTTGGGTCCCAAACCTTTTCCTTACCTACTTCCAAAAGTGAGGCAAGAGTTGAACTTGTGCTGGGCGAATAATAGCGTTATCATCTTACGTCTGTGTGGTTTCCTGGCTACAAAGTGCTCTCATATCCGGATCTTATGGGCCTCTCACCATAACCTCATGAGGAAGGCAGTAGAGGTAGTTTTCAGAAATGATAACTGAAGACTAGAGAGGTGAGACCACACAGCTGGGACTAGAACCCTAGAACCCTATCTCCTAGGAAAAGGCGCTTTTCCATACGACCTGCTCCACAGTGGCAGTCAGTAGGCAAGGACAGGTTTGGTAAGCTCCGTCCTCCAGCATAAAAACCAAGGCCCAAGGGGGCATTTATCTATCTTCAGTTCCTAATGACATCTCAAGGGCCCCTGCATGTGTTAGTCCTGCTGTGCGTGCCCTGAATGTTTCCCCGCCTGATGCAGAGTGATGCCCTTCAAGCAGGATGGTCAGGGTGCCGGCCATCTGGGGCACAGGAAGGGAGGAGCCAGGGTGGCTGCGGCTCCTCTGCAGCCATGCTTCTGGGGCCAAGGTTCTCTATCCCAAGATGGTGGATTGGAAAGGGCAGTTAAGGGGAAGAGATGATGCAGAGCCCTGGGACTTGCATGGAACGGAGGAACTGCCCTAGCCTGACAGTCCTGTGAGTGGGTCTTGGTCAGGCACCGGGGCTCTCCTGCTGCCCATAGCCTGCCAGAATCCCAGAAGCAAGTGTCAGGGCTCAAAGGTAAAGGCCTGGGCAGGCAGGCTGTGGGGAAGCAGCATGGCACGGAGAATACCAGTTGGGTCTGAGTCCCAGCTCACCAGCTGGGGTCTTGGTTGAGCCTCAGTTCCCTTAACTGTAAAATGGTGAAAGCCATATCACCATTTTCTGAGAGATGTGTTCTGCAGTCATCTGATTGGTTTGAGTACAGCTTTTTTCATTTCCTTGACAAGTGACCTTGAGAGGGTTAGTTAATCTCTATGAGCCTCACTCATTTCCTTCACTTGTAAAATGGGAACAATAAACATACCTTCTCAGACATTGTGGAGATTAAGTGGGAAAACGGAATAATGTGTTATACACTTAAACATTTATTAAGAGGGTAGATCTCATGTTTACTGTTCTTACCACAATAAAATAGAATTCAAAAAATGCTTATAAAGCACAGTGCCTGGTACATACTAAACCTTCAGTAAATGGTAGCGATGACATGATGATGACTTGAATTTTATTAGTAGCAACTATTTTTGTGGGTGAGCAGGGGTGGGAGGGAGCGACTCAGGCAACTGTTGGGCGCTGTAGGCTCTCAGCGAGGATGGCTCAGAGCTGGAGCCTTTGGACACAAGCCTCGGCAGCGATGATTGTCACAGGTCACCCTCACACTCAGCAAACTAGGCCGGGTGGTCCCAGGCTGGGGGACTCTGCAGCCTGGTGTCTTTGCCCAGCCCTCTGCCCCAGAAGCTTGGTTTTCTCCCCATCCTGACTGTGCCCCACTGAGCAGAAGCTCTGGCCCCCACTCTCCTGACCCACATTGGACAAGTCCTACAGCGCGGGGCTCTCCTCCATCCCCCCAACAAGGCTATAGACTTAGCACAGGAGGTGGTTGGCGGGGCGTGGCATGCATGTGAATGTACAAACCTGCGCACATGCTCACATGCACACTCCCAAGTGCCTGTGCTCCCCAACTGAGCTTCTGGGAGCCTCACATCCCTGCCCCCTGCCACCTCCTCTGCCACCACAAAAGCCGCAGATGACAGCAGACCCGTCAACACAGCAGACACAATGCAAAACTCAGAGGCAGGCTTTGTTGCCACGCTGTTTTAAGCATCTAGCAGGATGTGAACCCAGGTGGCTAACGGCTGGGCCGGCCAGAGAAAAGTCCCCCAACCCTGTCCCCAACAGCAAGCGCAGCAAACTCGGAAGGGGCAGGAGGTAAGGCTGATGGATTCTTCAGGGTGCCAAAGGGCAAAAGAACTGGGTCTGCTGGCCCATTCCGGCCCTATCATGTCCCAACCAAACACTGTGTGTCCTTGAGCAGGTCCACCCCACGATGAGCTTAGTTTTCGTATCTGTAAAATGGGGAACCAAGACTGCCCACACAGGTTAAAGGTCACCCAAAGGATGCTGGAGGATTTAATAGCATTGTCACTATGGCTGCGTGCTGCACTCTGAAACTTAAAAGGGCTACCACGTGTCAGGAAGTCTGGGATAGTGATTGGGTACTGCTGCTCAGGCCAGTCCCAACTTTGGGAAGAGCCATATTCCAGAGTCTCCAGGCACTCCCTCCTGACCCATGGCTTAACTCCCTCTCCTGTCAGTTGACATGGGGCCCACCCAGGGTTTATGGGCTCTCCTGTGGGGCAGGCTCCTCTCCCTGACCCTGGGGGGCAGTATGCAACCAGAGGACTTAGTGACCCTCCCCTCTTCTCCCCCTATAGGCACAGCAGGGAGCCTGGAGTCAGCCCATGTCCCTTAACCTGTGGGCTACAGCCGGGAGGCCATTGTCGGGCCAGAAGCAGCTGGGGGTGGCCAGAGGCAGCCTCACCGGGGTGGGAAGACCAAGTCAAGAGTGAGTGGGAACAGCTCTGGCTATAACCAGCGGGTGGTGAGAGGGTGGGGCTGCCCCAGGGCCACGGAGCCCCTGGGGCTAAGGCACTGCCCTATATTGGTCTTTTTTTTTGACGGGGTTGGTGGGGAGGTGGAGGCAGTGGCTACAGGCTCTGCCAGGTCACAAGTTAGGCCTACTGGGCTCAAAGAAGGAAAAGGACTAGCTGGCTCTCCTCTCCTGGGGACGGGGCTGGGAGCTGAGGGTGGGGAGTAGAAGCTCAGAGAGGGCCCCAAACTCTGCCTAGAGCCAAGAAGCCCTGTGCCCCTGGGGTTTGGTTCTGGACAAGGAGGCTTAAGGCAATGGTTTCCGGGTGAGGGGCTGGTAGGGGCTCTTGGGGCTTAGGTGGTGCAGGGTGAGGGAAGCCAAGGGAGAGGTCAGTAAGGGAATCCCAAGCTTCTAGAAGCTCCTGCCAAGGATGGCAAGAGTGGAGACTGCCAAGAGAGAGGCCCAGGAGGCAGCTGGAGAGGCCCTCGCCGACAGGGGCTCCGTGTGCTGTTGCAGCCATGTGAACTCCTCCAGCAGCTGGCGCCTCTGCAACTCGGGGCCCACCTTCTCACGGATGGTCTGGTAATAGTGGTTCAGGTACTGGAGCTGCAAAGGTAGGAGAGGTGAGGGCCTCTCCAGGCTGAGCTGCCAAAAGGTGAGGTCCTCGTTCAATCCAGTCCCCTGCTATGGCATGCCAGCTGCCCACTGTGGCCCTGGTACCCAGAGGTACCCCACAGATACCCACAGATACCCATAAGTCTCCAGCCATCATCAAGCTACTGGGACTTTTCAGAGGCAGTTCACCTGGGTGGCTGTTTAATGGCTTAGTGACTTTCAGGGTGCAGGTGTGGGGAGGGAGTGGATTTCAGGCCCAGGAAGGAGAGGAAGAAGGGCAGGTATTATTATCCCAATTTCACAGAAGAGGGGACTGAGGCCCAGAAAGGGGAAGGGATTGCTGATAATTCTAGGACTTAAGGTGGCAGACTCCAGAGACCCAATCTCAGACTCCCCAGGAATTCACTACTGGTGAACTGGACAGGCTGGTCTGACTAGGGAGTTCTAGAAGCTCTGGGGTCTCTGGCAAGTGTGAGAGGGATGCCCCAGTGTGTGCCTACAGGTGCCAACAGTGTGGACCCTCCATGGAGAGGGGAAGGGGCAGAGGGTCTTGGGGTAGGGAGTGCAGAGGCAAGAGAAGCCCAGGGTAGGAGAAGAGGTGGTCAGTGTTCACTGACCTGAAGGCTGAAGGTGGACAGTGCTGAGGGGCACTCACCTGCCCGGGGGACAGCAGGCTGACATCGATGAGGTTCCGGTCATAGGGCACCAAGGACACCACTTCAAAGGTCAGGTAGGTCCCTGGGTACTAGGAAGCCACAGGGCAGGTGGGAATGCAGGAAAATGAGTGAGGAGGAGGAGCCAGGCTGAAGGAAGGCAGGGAACTGAGCTTTGTCAGGCCTGAGCCTCCTACAGTCCCCTTGGCAACACTCTCCACCCCACAAGCCGCCCCACCCGCCCCCACTGGTTCCCAGTCGACCACTTAGCGTCCCGCCTTCAGTGCTTCCCTCCTGATTTCTGAAACTTGGATTTAGGTCTGAGTTCCTCAAAGTGTGTGCATCCACAGCACCTAGGAAGCTTGTTAAATATGTAGATTCTGGAGCTCATTCTCCAGACCATTGGGGTGAGAATCTGGGCAGGGCTAGGGTAGGAACCTACATTTAAATAATTTTAATATGAGTTATTAGGTTTTTATATCTATCTACCTAATCTATATCTCTGTCTCTACCCATATCTCTGTTTACATATCTATTAACTAATCTATATATGGAGATAAGTATAAAGAAAAAAAGCAGCCCATAATTTCCATTTCCCAGAGAGCTCTTGCATGTATGTGCTTAGAAAACTCAAACCACACATACAGATACACAATAGAATTTGAAAGTCTCCTCCCTGCCTGGTTTCCTTCCTAAACACATTTTAGGCATATACAGGATACATATGTGTATATTTAAAAAATTCATGCAAAATGGATCCTACCATACACTTTTCTGAGCTTTCTTCCCCCCACCATTGTAAACCTAGGAGAACACTCCATGTTAGCTCAAGATTTACCTTCTTCTTTTTTATGGGCCATGTAAGAGTCCAAGGCATGTGGATGATGATTTATTTAACCAGTTATGGACACTTACGCAGTTTCCACTTTTTTTACTATTATGGTCAATTTTTACTATATCAGCAATTGTACTATTACAATCAACATCAACCTATAAACAAACATCTTGGTGACCTTTTGGAACTATGTCCAGAAGGTTCCTATCTGGCAGACGGATTGCTGAGACAAAATGTACAGGCATTTTAAATAGGTATTTTGATAGATATTGTCAAACTCCCCTCCAGAAAGACCGTACCGGTTTGTAGTCTCCCCCAGCAGTGTGTGACTGCCCACTTCCCCACACACTCATTTTTGCTGATTGGGTAAGCGAAACATGGTATTCTTTTGTGGTTTTGATTTATATTCTTTTTTGAGTTGAAATTGAATTTGAATTGAAAACAAAACAATTGTTTTGATTTGTAATATTTCTTTTTTGAGTTGAAATTGGATTTAAAAATGTTTTCAGACAGATAACTTTGTTCTTTTTTTAGGGAAGTATAATTGATACACCATTTTATATTGGTTTCAGGTGTACAATATAGTATTTTGACAATTATATGCATTATGAAATGCTCCCCATAAGTGTAGTTACTGTCTGTCACCATACAAAGATATTGCAATGCTATTGGCTATATTCCTTCTGCTGTACTTTTCATCCCTGTGTCTTATTTTATAATTGGAAGTGTGTATTTCTTTTGAATAAAGTTGAACACCTTTTCACATTAATGGATCATTTGTGTCGATCTCAGTGAACTGCCTCTTCAGCTCCTTTGCCTCTTTTTTTCTGTTTTCCCTCTTTTTGTCTTACTGATTTGTAAAAGCTCATGGTAAAAGAAGGAAATTCATCCTTTCTCTGTCATATGTGCTCTATTTGTCATACATCTTGACTTTTGTTTGTGGTATTGTTTCCATATAGACATTTTAAAATTTAATTTCATAAGTCATCCATCTTTTTCTTCATGGTTTCTGGGTCTTGCACAGAAAGGCCCCTTTCCACACTGGGATGATAAATGATTTATACAGATTTTCTTCTAGATCTTTTATGGTTTCACCTTTAAATCTTGATCCGTTCGGAATTTTATTTTGGTGTACCAGTGAGGGTCTTCAGCTTAATCCCCCCAGATGATGAGCCATTTGTACCCCCTGCCCATATATTAAACAATCTGTCTTCTTTACTGCTTTGAAACTCGATCTTTACTGAAAACTAAATTCCCATTTTGATTATGGAAATTAGAGGGCCTGTTTCCGGACTAACCATTCTGTTTCATTGTTATATGTGTCTCTCCCTTCTCTGCTGTCAACCTGCTTTTGTTACGGCTGTTACCTCATAGGTGCTAATATCTAGAAGGGCTAGTTTCCCTTACTGCTTTTTTTTGTCAGAATTTTCCTAGCTACCTAGCCATCTTTGCATGTTTATTTTCACAAGTAAACTTTACTATCATTTTGTGAGGTTACCAAAGCATCTAGTTAGCACTGAAATTGAGGTTGGCTTGAATTTATGGATTAATTTAGGGAGAAATGACATCTTCATAACATCAAGGCTTCTTTCTAGAAAGTACCATTTACTTAAATCTTTTTTATGTCCCTCAGTAGAGAGTTTCCCAAGGTAAGTCTTTTTAAGTTTATATCTAGGAATTTCATCTTGTTGGTTGCTATTATGTGGAAACTTCATATCTAACAAGCTCCCATGGTACTTATCATGTGCATTAAGAATCAATGATTTAGGGCAAGGATACTGACTCATTTGGTCTGGAGTGGGATCTGGGTATTGGCATTTAAAAAAAAAAGCTCTCCAGATAATTCTAATATTCTAATGTGCAAACAGGTTTGAAAAACTCTTGATTTATGGACTTTTTCTGGAGCCAAGGAGGACTCCAAATAAATTCATGCCCACATATCAAGTGTCCTTCTTCGCTGACCTTCTTTATGCCCCATGCAGCCTGAAGTCACTGTGATGCCATCCATACCTCCAGCCTATCTCATAACACTTTACCTTGGTCTTTGCTTCTACCACGAGGGCCACATCTTCAAGACGGATCCCAAATTCTCCATCCTGATAGTAGCCCGGTTCTGGGAGACACAGAAATACTGGTGGGCATTAAGGAGGGGAGCCCATGCTGCCTCTACCAATTAAGTAGTGGCTTGAGAGCCCGGCCTGACTGCCCCCAACCTGCCAGTTTGACCCTCCCTTGTACCGCACCTGGGTCCTGGAGGTACTCCATCTCCCTGTGTGCCACTGTCCTGTTACCCCAGTGTTTGCCCAGAGACTGCGGAGTCTGGATGTACAGCCAGGAGCCATCTCCCAAGGGCACAATGAGGAGATGGGCTGAAGGGGCTTGGGGTTTGGGTGGGACAGTCCATTTGGGGCTGGGAGGGGGGTGGTGAGCGAGCGCAGCGGTGGAGCACAGGCTGCCTTATGCCTGCTGTGCTCCCTGAAGGCTGGTGCTCCCTAGACTGCAGTCCTGGGCTAGGCTTGGGGTGGGAGGGGGTGGAAGAGCCCGAGAGCCATACCGATGGAAGTGAACATGCCCTTGGCCATGGCAATGTTGCTGTACTGGAATCCCACTGGCCCTAGAAAGGGAGATGTAAGCATGGTGTCAGCTCTTCTGTACTCACTGGCTGAGAAACTAGCAGGCTCCGGGAAGAGCAGATAATTGGGTCCCCGGGCATCTCTAGCATCCTTGTCCACTGCATCATTGTCTGCCTGAGGCTGGTACACAACAGATTGGCTCTGGCTTTTATTATTCTGGGGTATGCCAGCCAGCTGCTAGGTCTTGACCTGCCACTCTTGTCTCTGAGGCCTTCCCAGATGCCAAGCAGGCAGCAGGAGTGGCTGGCTGCCAGCATTTCTTCCTTATGCTGTGGAATGTCACTTGCCACCAGCTGGGTAACCTTGGGCGCATCACTGCATGTCTGTGGGTCTTGCTTATTTTTGTACCTGTGAAATGCTCTAACTCCTTCATAAGAGGGGGGGGCCTGGGGCAGTGTGGAGGGGACACCTACATTCATGCACACACAGGAAGTTGCCAATGCCGTGGCCTGTCCCGTGACCATAATTGAGTCCAACGTCCCACAAGGCTCTTCGGGCAAAGGCCTCCACCATTCTCCCTGGAAGAGAATTAGTTGGCTGGACTCCAGGATGTCCACTTTGCCCCTTCCTGCTCTCCTGTCCCAGACCCAGGTACCAGGATGGCACCTGCAGAGAGTGGCTCCAGAGAAGCAGGGTAGCAGCACTATCTCCTGTGTACTCCTCATTGTACCCATTACCTGGACTGATGCCTCTACTACAATTTTCCCCATCTGTCAACGCCCTTTTTCCTCCAGGACTCCTCCGTGACTGCTGCAGCCCATAGTGACCCCCCTCACCTCTGAGCTGCCCTGTTAGATTATAAGGCAGGGGGCCATGGTTCAAGGCCTGGCTCCACCACTAACCCTCTGTCTGACCTTGGGCGAGGCACACTTTCTGGGCTGGATTTTCTCATCTATACAGTGGATGGGATAATGATATAATCCCTGCCCCACTATCCTCCCAGGGTGGTCGTCTGGTTCCAGCTTGGTTTCTGAAACCCACCTGATGTAGCAGCAGGAAAGACCAGTCTGGATAGTTCGATGTTGCCTATCAACACACGGGTATATGCCTCCTGATGAGGAGAGGGAGAGGTAATGTGGCGCAGGAGATGAGGAGGCTGGGACTTCCCAGCTGCTCTGCCTGTGTGCATGCAGGTGTGGACCCAGGCCTGTTGGGGGCTGTGTTGGTGGGGGAAGTGCACACTCGTGTGGTCACCCAGGTTCTAGAAGATGGCCACAGGAGGTTGAATGGGACCTGCCCAAAGCTGGGGTTTGGTCCATGCGGTTCTCTTTGGCTGGTCCACAGGGATGCTTGTACATGGTGGTAAGCGGAGGCCTGACAGTAGGGGGTGGGAGGTAAATTCCCTGGGCTGGAATTCTGACTTGGCCATTCCCAAATCCTGAGATGCTGGGCAAGGCACTTCAACCACTCTCTGGCTCAGTTTCCTTGTCTAATGGGATAATCACAGTACTAGCTCACAAGGTTGCTGGGAGTGATAGGTAGACTCCTGCACACAGGTGCTCCAGAGTTAAGTGCTCAAATAGAGGTCAGCACCCTTATGGCCATTATCATGATGTTCTTTAATTAAGGCCTTAAGTTTGGGTGGGACCTGATGGTGGGCTGACAATGATCTCTTCTCCTGGTCACTCCTGAATGATAACCTGGGCAGTAGACTCAACCCAGAAACTGTGAGATCCTGGAGAACTGGCCAACATTTGATTTTTCCCTCTCTTTCTCTGTTTCCAGCACAATATCTGAGCCATAGTCTGCTTGCTGAATGTGTCAATGTGGCCCCCTGCTCTCTGCCCCCCACCCTCTGCCAAGGCTCCAAAGCACACACAGACCCTGTCCCAGCTTCTGCCCCAGGCAGAGCAGCCCTCACTGCTCCCTGAAGGCCTCCAGCAGCTTCCCACCTCTGAGACTTTGCTTGTGCCATTTTCTCTCTCCTTTTTGCTGAGCACAGGGCTAGGCGTGCAGGCAGTGAACAAATAAATAAATATTTGTTCACTGATTTGCTGAAATGGGATGATGATAGGCTTGAGCTGAGGCCCTGTCGGCGGCCTGAAATACCTCTGGGAAGTCGCGGGGAGCTCTGGGTTGTCTGGCACTAACTTGTTGTGTGACCTGGGGCAAACTACTTAACCTCTTTGGGCTTCAGTTTTAGCCTCTGTAAAATGAAAGGGCTCTTGGCAGAATGACTGCTTGAGTGTCCCTTGTGTGAGGGTGGCTAGGAGAAATCTGGGTCAAGCACTCGCTTACCTTTTGGAAAGCAGAGGGGGTGCCCCAGTGGACTGTTCTGGTGATGTCTGTGGTTCCATCCCTAAGGAGAAGGAAAATCAACATTTCCGGCTCTGGTGAGTACTCGGGGGTAGGGATCATGGCCATGAGCTTCCTGTGTGCTTTCTGCTGCAGTGCGAATGGCGGGGGTAAGATGGGGTTGAAAGGAAGGGGATAGCTGCCATGGTCAAATGTCCATCTTCGGCATCAGCGTGTGAAGGGGCTCTGCAAGTTCGAAATCGCTGTGGTGTCTGAGCATGCTGATTCCCCACATACACGCTCTGTTCCGCCACCAGTCCCTTCTGTTTTGTAAACCCGGGTTTCCTTGGCTCAGGCTGGCTCTGAAAGCAAAGCTTCTTCCAGGCTTTCAGGGAAGTAGGGGGGATTGTCTCACTTTTACAGATGGAGAAACTGAGGTCAGAGAAATGATAACATTCAGATAGTTATTCACCATTCATAGGACACTTTTGCAGCTCCCCAGGAAGGGCAGCAGAGCAGGTCTCATTATCCCCATTTCACAGATGAGGCAACTGAGGTCACGAGGCCGTCTCCCTCCCCGGGCCTCAGTGAAGCCGGGCCTTGAGCAAGCACTGACTGCCACAAGGTTCTCTCCATTGCAGACATAGATCTAACCCAGGGATTCACTGAGTTCCAGGGAACTGAAGCCAGAAGCCAAAATGTCTGACTCCCAACCACCAGCTGCAGCTTTTCATCCACATAACCCCCAGGGACACCCCTTGGGGAGGAGGGGGAGGGAAGAAATGGTCCCAGGGACCTGGAACTCCTCCTTGGGAGCAGACACACGGCACGGCAGACCTCTTCAGAAGGAGAGAAGAGGAAGTAAGGCGCCCATTTCCCCAGCTTCACCCTGCTCTGAACATGCCCCAATTCAGCAACACGCCCACTAATTCACTTCCCCTTTGCTCACTGGATCTCAAGCACACACAGCGCCAAACTGGTGACTAGCAAAGGCTGCTAGGCTGAGCGCCTGCCACGCTGGCTCCCAGACCTGTGCTAAGAACAAGCAAAGAGTCTTTGTCATTAGCACATTTACCATTTCTATAGGATGGAGGATGAGAAACTGTTCAAAACTACTCCTTGCACCTCCATCAGTTCAGCACCCCCTTTCTTTTTCCCCTAAGCTTTCCGGGAACATCTCCCAGTTCATTTCATCTCAGTTCCTGTGTGAATGATTGGTCACACATTTGGAAGGAATGGTGTTAGCCTATTCTGCATGGCTGTCATGTCTGGGTGTTCAAGTTGTGCACTGTACAAGGGTAACACATCTAAAGGGGTGCCGTTCATTTCATGGTCATATACTATTTCAACAAGAGTACATAGATGAACACACAGACTGTAGAGTCCTGGAGCAGGGAAGAGCGCCCTCTTATGTAACCTGACACATGGTCATGCACATAGTCAGAAGAGCATACACACATACCCACTCACAGACACATACCCATGCTGATGGGTGTGCCCTGTCCCAGTTGTGCTCTGGGTGTCTCCTAAAGTTGCTTCTCTCACCTGCCTGCTGCTCTTGGAGGCCTGATCCTGCTTCCACCCCCAAGCTGACATGGTCACCTCACCTGTGCACTGGAGGACCAGGTGCTGAGGAGGACGCCTGGTGCTGGCGGTGTCCAGGGTATGCGTGAGTGGGTGAGAATTTGGCTGCACAAACAGGCAGGGCTGCTGAGCATGGCTGTCCAGACTGTAATAATATGTGGGCTTAAAAAACATTTTACTTGAGCAAGTGGAGTCTTTTACTGCTTCTCACAGAGGTGCTGCATGGGCAGCCCCCATTTTGTCCTGTGTGTTTCCCACTGTGCAGGGACCCCCAGGTGGGAAGATGGGAAGGATGCCCAGCGTCATTCAGTCCAGGCCTCTCCTTTCTGGGATGAAGGATCCGCACCCAGGAAGGGAAAGCTTTGACGAGCTCTTGGCTGGCCAGAGCTTTCTGAGCCAAGAGAGCTGGGACAGTGTGGGGTGGGGAGTACATACCAGTATTGCCCCCCAGAATCCAGCAGGTACATCTCATCTGTGGACAGCTTGCGGTACAGCTCCTTGGTTGGGCTAGGAAGGGGAGAGCCGCTAAGAAAGGAGGGGCCTAACCCTGCACTGAGCAGGCTGGGGGTCCTGCATGGAAGCAGAGGATGCCCCTCATCCCTGGGGGGGGTGGGCCTCCAGGATAACCCCATTGGGGAAATCATCATCTCCCAAAGGGCCGAGGGAGAGTGTTCAGTTTCTGCTGCTCATGTTCTTAGCACACATCTGTTTATCCTTCCCTCACCAAGTAAGGTCCTGGTCCCCAGGGAGTGAGAAAGGAAAAAGCCCAGAATGCAGGAGCCTGGAGAGCCTTAGAAAGCACCCAGGGTAGCCATCCCCTCTCCTATGAGGAGAAGCAGGCCTGAAGAAGTTAAGGGGCTTGTCTGGGGGCCAGGCAGTAAAGCTGGGAGGGAGCTGGGCCTGGACCCACATGCTCAGTCCAGTGCTCTCTAACTTCCTGCTGCCTCTGAGAGCAGAGGCTCTGAGAAGCCAGGGTGCAGCAAGGGAGGCTACTCCAGGATGGGGCTGGAGGGCAAGAACTGGTGGGGCTGAGGAGCTGCCACTCTCAGTAGGAAGAAGGGAGTGGCCAAGTTAGCTGAAGACTTGGGGGATGCCAAGGGAGGGAATTCTGGGGTAGGCCAGCCCAGCCCCTGGAGGGCATCTGACCTCTCCCTGCTGTGCCCAGACCAGGCTGAGGGCTCTGGTAGGCTTGGCTCCCCAAATTCTGTCAGGTAGGCCTGCAGGGGCTTGTTTTCTATGGGGCCAAACATCTGGCTAGCCTACATCCTGGGCCCACCTCGACTGGTTCAGGCTGAGTGAACACACTTTTCTCACTGTACTCACAAGCTTTAAGAACCAGCTAACATAAATAACTCAGAGGAAGCCAAGGGGAAGCATTCAGCAGCAGACCTGCCTCCTTTCTAGTTCCCTCAGCCCTGAGATCTAAAAGTCCCAGCCTCTTGGGGGGAAATTGCCCAGGCTTTTTAATTCCAAGGATGCCCAACCCTGGACTGAGCTCCACTGCCCACCTGCAGCCCCTATAGTGCTAAAGGCCCCAAATCTTAAATGTGGACTCAAGTTCAGGGCATTCCTTCCTCCAGACCCCCTTCCCCTGCACATATACCAGGATCCCCCACAGGGCCCTAGAAAATTCCTTCTCCTGAAGTACCTGTAGTGGGCCAGGGCAGCATTCAGGCCACTTGCAGAGATGGTTTCAAAACTGGGTCCAGAGGAGAACTGTTCTTCTCTGGAAAGTACAGAGCAGGAATGGTCAATGAATGGGCTCAGGGGCCAGGCTGGGCCCAGGATATCTAACCAGACAGATGAAGATCATGATTGCCTCTAACCTCAGCCAGACTTCATTTGGTTCTCCTAGCCCACCTCCTGGTTCCACCTTCCCAGGCTCGAACCTGTCACTTATAGAGCATTCAGGTCAGAGAAGGAGGGACTATAGACATCAATTTTTCCTCATCCATCTCTATTTTACAGATGGGGAAACCAAGGCCTGTATGTCCCACATTGAGTTCATGGTAAAGCAAGAGTGAAGAAACTTAGCTCCCTGTATCTGAAAACTCCCCTAGCCCCGGAGCAGCATCCTGCACCTCAGACCTACAGTCTGCCTACGGACTGGCTGACGCATGCCCGCAGGGAACCTTTCTCTCCAGCTTGGTATTTTCAAGTGGTGCAGGAGCCCTACCTGGCCTGAGCCAGCCTCCCGGGGGGAGAGCAGGCCGTGCCTGAAGAAGACACTAGGGGGCACTGTTGGGTTGTGGCCCTTTATGTTGTCAGGCTTTCAGCACCCCTGACAAGCACGCCCACCACCCAAGAACCTATCACTTCCTGTTCAAGAGAGGCTCCCAAACACAAGGACGGTCTTCCTTCTCCGTTAAGTTAGGAGACCAAGCCCCACTCCTTAGCCCCACCCCCACATTAAAAGCTAGTCAGCCAAAAAAGGACGGCGGTGATTCTTCACCCTCGGTACTTGTTCAGCAGCTCTGCTCCGGAGAACTCGTCCACCGTGCCTCTGGGCACGTTCTTCTCCAGCCATACCAAGTAGCGGATGACCGCCACGGCGTCCCGCACCTGGAGTGGGCAAGCAGAGAATCTGGCTGAGGAATCATCACGGTGGCCAGGGCTCCGGGATGAAGGAGACCAGGGGGCTGCTCTGGGAGCTGAGCTTTTAAAAATGTGAGGGCTTCACTGGCTATTTGATGGTATTAAAGGATTCTTGTTAATGTTTGTATCTCTGATCATAGTGTGGTCATGTTTTCAAGAGAGTTCTTATCTTTTAGATATACTTACTGAAGTGTTGACAGAAGAAACTATTTGCTATTTGGAATTTGCTTTAAAATCATCCAGCAGCAGAGGGTGAGTGGAGGGAATGAACGTGGGGTTGTAGACAACGCAGAATTGGCCAGGAGCTGATAACTGTTGAAGCTGGGTGATGGGGCATGCGGATCAGTATGCTATTTTCTCCACTTTTGTATATGTTCAAAATTTCCCATAAAAAAAAGCTTTTCAAAATGAGCCAGTTTATCCTAATTTTAACAGGAATATCCAAAAGAGTGAGCCATCCTCTTGCCAGGGTGAGGAAATTATAACGGCTGACACGTATTTAACACTTGGAACGTGCCAGGTGGTACACCAAGCAAAAAATATACATAAAGTTGTGTTTTCTGTATGTAATTATATATTTATAACATTTATATAATCACCTAAGTATTATATATTTATATAATATACCAGTTATGTTATACAAGTATATATGCATATAATTATTATGATATATTTGTTTATATACCTTATATGTATATAAATGTACACATGCACACACATGTACATATGATTGTACATTATAATATTTTTGAACATATACTAATTATATATTAATATTTATTCTATGTTCCTTATAGTATATACGTTTGTTCGTTTATGTAATCCTCAGAGCAACTCTATGCTGTAGATTACTATAGTGATCCTCATTTTGCAGATGAGGTCACTAAGACCCAGAGAGGTGAGGCAGCTTACCTAAGGTCACGCAGCTAGGATGTGGATAGAGGAGCTGGGATTTGAACTCAGACACTGTAACTCCAGGGCCCATGCTCTAAACCGCTATACCATGTTGGGATAAAGGGGTAAAACATAGGTGGGTGCCCAGGAGTTTGGTGTCCACTCTTCCATTTCACTGAGGGCTTCTTCAGGCTCTTCCTGCACCGTAGGGTCTCCTTGCTAACCCACCAGACTGAGACTCCCCAAAGGCTAGTCGGCCTGCCCATGGACTTACGTGGCTGGCCCTGAGGAGGGCCTGCTCCTTGCTGTTTTTCACCGCCTTGGTCATCATCACCGGGGAGTAGGGGTCTTTTACTAGTTTCTCCTGTCATGGGCAGAAAGGAAAGGATCTGGGAGCACCTCCAGGGCACAGTGGTGTCTGAAAAGGACTGGCAGGCAAGCCTGGCTGAGGGGAGACTTGCTGTTCCCTATGGTGGCTATGACTTCCTTTCTGTGCTTTTTTTTCTATGCAGGTCTTTCCCAGTCGTCCGTGTCCAGCTTAACCCTCCTTCTGGGACCCACCAGTGCTCTGGGATAGATTAGAGCTTGGCCTTCACCAGGCGGTGGGCTGTTCTGACATCATGAGTTTCTGGCACATATCATAACAGCTACGATTTATTGAGCACAAGCTGTGTGGCAACAGGCATGGGGCTTTACATGCATCATCTCTTCTTAATCTCCTCAGAGGAAGTCCTCTGAGGTTGGGACTCTTATCACCAATTTACAGGTAAGGAAACAGGCCCAGACTGGCTAAGCCACTTGAACAAGGTCATTGCACTGTCAGTCCTGAGCAGAGCTAGGACTCATTCTCAGGTTTGGTGGCCTCAGAGCCTCTGCTTTTCCAGGCTGTACTCCCTCAGACCTCCCTGGCACTCTCTGAGGTCTCTGTGGAAAGACTCCCTGTTTCCTCTAGCCTCCCTGACAGTCTCTGAACTCTCTGTGGACAAGCACCCAGCTTGCTCTTCTTTTGTCTTTTTCCCAGGAGGCCTAGAAGGGGACTCACTGCATCCCTGTTGACTGATCCATTACCTGAATGGCCAAAGGACTTTGCCCTACTTTAGGCTGAGACTTAATCAGGCTGGAGGAGGGCAGTGCCTGGCAGACCCACCTGGGGTATCACTTCATAGAGCCCGTATGTAGTATAGCTGGTCCCGATCCAGATCCTCACACTTCCTGAGGCATAGGCCTGGATGCTATCACGAACTTGGCCATAATCTTCAAGCTGCACACACATGGGGCCTGTGCAGCCAAAGTTCAGGTACTGCAGGGTCTCAGAGTGAAGGTGACTCTTATTTACAAATAACCTAGGTGGGGAGGGAAGACCAAGAGGGTCCTGAGTGTCTCTAGGGGTAATACAAAGGATCAGAGGCCTTTGTTCCTGGAGGTCAGAGGAAGTCTGTGCCATGGATCCAAGAAGACCAGATTTGGAAAAGGTACAAAAGAGGTCAGGGTGAGGAAAAGCCTCTTCTGCTGGGGGGAGACACCATGCTCCTTGGAAGGCTGCACTTTGGGATAGGGTTAGTGGTGGGCAGTGAAGGGGTGGAAGTGGGAAGAAGTCCATGACTGCAAGCCAAGGAAAAGCCATACCTGATAGAGGAGTTCGTGAGCAGTGTGTAGGAGTAGAAGAAGGGGTTATAAGGGATGTCACTGCCTCGAAGGTTGAAGAGCCCTGGGGAAGAGAATTGATGAGGCCCTTTTGAGGCCTATCTGCCTGAGGCAAGCACATGGAACATCTCTGCCCACTGTTTGCTTTGGTCCCCAAAGATTCCCACCAGCACGCCTGCCCCTGAATTTTCTCAGTCTGTGGAGATGGGGTAGTGTCATTGGGTTGCTGATGAGCACTGTGGACCCTTTCTCCTGGAAGAATGCAGGTACTCAGCCAGCTCTCAGCACACAGTTTCCGTGGGGTTCCAGAATCTCTGACGCCCAGAGCTGGGATCAGGTAAGAAGCCCTGAGCCATGTTTGGACAGAATAGGGCTGCACTGGGTGCTGAGGCTGGAAGGGTAAGTGCCCTGGGATGGTGGCCAGGCTGTTGGGAGGGGTTATCTGGGCCTCTTTCCCTTCAGGAGACAGAAGCCTTTGACACCGTGGTCAGTCCATTCATGCTCTGGGGGCCTGTAGGCTGGCCCCAGCTTGCTCTGGGTTTCCGGGCTTCCTTACTCAGCAGCTACGATCTCCTGCCCCCTACCCTTTTTAATTCCCATAGGCCACAGTCACGGAGCTCTCAGAACTAGGGAGTACATGGTGCTTTGGGGAGGTGGCTTGTGCTGTAGGACCCAGAGGGCTGGGGGGACCTAGGTGCCCACTCATATCTGCAGACCTGTACTCACAGGCTGTCTCATCCAGCGACGACAGAAGGATGGCAGTTGGAGCTTTGTGGTGCTTCTGCATCTGGCTGCGGATGGCAGATACTTTCTCCTGCCAGGTGCTCCCTAGAAGCAAAGAAACCCTAAGCGACAAACCTTCCCTCTGGCAGTCTGTTTCTGAGTAGCCTACCTTAGGTCAATAGTTTTCCCCTTCTTTAAAAGCAGGAGAACTCTTTCTTCACACAAACTCTTACTTGTGTCGTTGTTAAGGACATGGGCTCTGGAACCAGACTGTCTGGGTTCAAGTTCTGGCTTTGCCACACTAGCTAAGTGACCTTGAGCAAATTACTTAATCCCTCTGTGTCTTATTTTGCACATCTGTGAAATGACGATGGATTATAATAGTATCTACTTCAATAGGGTTATGGGTATCAAATGAATTAATATTTGTAATGCATGCAGAATGGTGTCTTTGTATACAGGAAGTCTGGTATAACTTTCTAAGCATGTAGAACAGAGATCAGGAGAGCAGCCTTAGTTGAAGGGTGATGGGATAGGGCTGGGTCATGTTCAAGCCTCCTCTCTGAAGTAACCCCAGGGCTTAATAAACCACAGGTGTGGACTAAGCACCTTGTGTACATTGTTTTATTCCTTGCTTGGCCCATTTTACAGATAAGGAAATTGTGACTTCAGGGAGGTAAAGTGACTTATCTAGGGTTTCATAGCTGGCAAGGGGTGGAGCTGAGATTTGCACCCAGGTCTGTTGGTTTACAAGGTTCACCTCTTAATCTGTACAGACACTGGTCTATCTTGCTTAACATTCTCAGTCTCCAAACTTGTCCTTAAACTGTGCCACAGAGCTGTACTTTCTCAGATGCTCGTACCCAGGTTCTAGGGGCTTATTGTCATCTTTGATTCCTGCTCCCTGTAATGCATATAAAGAGTCTGTCCCTAGGAAGGGTAGGAATTTGCTGGCAGAAGGTCATAAGCATTAAGGGTCCTAGTTGGGCTCAGAGAAGAGCATACGCAATTTAATGCCATTAAAAAACTATGCAAACAGGTAGAACTATTCAACAAGAACCAAAGCCTTGGGTATAATACTTCTAAAGGTTTATTTTATTTTACTGTGGTAAAATACACATACCATAAACTTTACCATTTTAACCATTTTAAAGTGCACAATCCAGTGGCTTTAAGAACACACAAGATTGTGCAACCATCACCACTATCTAATTCCAGAACATTTTAATCATCCCAACAGGAAACCCTGTAGCCATTAGGCAGTCACTCCCCATTCCCCTGTCCCCCAGCTCCTGGAAACCACCAATCTGCTTTCTGTCTACAGATTTGCCTGCACTTGATATTTTATACAAATATAATCATACAATATGGGGCCTTCTCTGACTGGTTTCTTTCACTTAGAATTATTTTTCCAAGGTTCATGGATGTGATACATTTTTGAGACAAGTGAAAACAAATTTAAATTGTCTGATGCATACAAGTACCTTTGAGTAACTGACTTTTCATGTTCTTCCCTTTGCCCTTTGCCTCCTTTAAAACCTATGAGTTGCTGGAGAGAGAGTCTCTCTTGTCCCTGTAAAGCTTGGAGACTCAAGAACTCTGCTCTTGGGCTTCCAGGCCCACCTCTGGCTCCCGGGATGACTTTTCCTTGAAGATTAACAGCTTGTGATGGCTCAGCCTGCCCTCGCTTGTGGGAAGAAACGAAATGCATGTGAATTCTCGCCTGTCCCTGGAAGGGTCTCCCCTTTATCCCTCCCCTTCCTGACATAAGTGAGCCCTTCCTTATCTGAATGGAATGCCTTTTACTTATGACTAAACCATCTTGGATAGCAAGTGTCTTTAAAAACTGTGTTGAGATGCAGAAAGAATGATTCTGCAAGTTACATCAGAACGAATAAAGAACATTGGGCACAATTTTAACTTGTTTCATCATCCTTATTTTGAAATTTCCCTCCTGCTTTTTGGACTCCTTTTCAAACAAGAAGTACATGTAGACTTGCATGTGGAAAGGGGCCTCTCAGATTGCCCAATATTCCTAGGAATCCAAGTCATTGGCTCATTCAGAATTCCCGGGGAGGTAGGAGGTGGTGGTGGCCAAGACACTGATTCATAATCAATAGCCTAATCCTGGTCAGGATTTTAGTTACTACTTACAGGAATTATAGAGCATACTGTTCTCTTATGATGTATTTAGATGGTGTCAACGAGGTCAAGATTATAGATGTTAGAATTTTGGGGGCCAATTAACTTTCTTTTGTCCTCTGGCCAAAACTTGTACCTTAATCTATGCCACAGACTGATGCTGAGTTTTGACTTCCTTTGCCTACCCTGGGCCCAACTGACTGCAGCCATTGTAAATTTAAATTCCTCATTACAGGAGGGCCCGAAGTCAAGGTTTGAATGATTCAATCCAAACTGGTCTCCACTACCAGCCAGGCAACTCATAGCATGCTTTTTCTCTCTTCAAAGGGGTGGGGTTTTTTCCATCTTTTTCTGACTCCCTTGTTTCCTCCTTTCCTGCTCCCTCTCATTTCAAGTCCTAATACTATTTATTCCAGCATTTTCTAAATATGGTCTGAGGACCTTTTGATTCAGACTCTTTGAGGTGAAGGGGCCCAGAAATCTGCACTTTTAACAAGCATCCCAGGCAATTTGGGTGCACATGAAAGTTGAAGAACCATTGCCTTGGTACCTCTTAGGACAAGTTTTTCAGCCAAAGGAGCAGCAGCAAGGCCCCATGTTGCTATAAGCTGGGAAGGAGAAGCTTAGGGAATCACCTGTGAATGCCTCCTGCAGGGCATAAATGGGCTGGTTTGAAACCGGAGGTCTCTCTGAGCCCCACACCAGGTCCACAAGGTTGGTTGTGATGGACACCAGCTCTATGCCAGAGCCTTGGAGGGCCATGTCATAACTCTCCCAGGAGCCTGTAGAGACAGGAAGCAGTCACTTCGCCCCTGCTTGTTTACACCTCAGGAAAAATTGTAACTCACGCAAAGTTAGCCCTGTACACTCAGCCTCCTGCTCCATTTCTATGGGCCCTAGCTGCGCAGAGCCTGTTCAGGCAGTCTGACCCTCCTGATCCTCTCAGCCTCCTCTTCCTGCTTTCAAAGCCTAATTGCCCCAAGCCCACCCCAACGCTGCCTACCACCAATTGGCTGCGTTCATGTTTTTAAGTGCGCTTGGCTGGGGAACTCCCCTTTTGGTACTGTCCACTTTAACTGAGTTTCAATGCCACAGCCCAAAAGATTGGTGATGTTCAAGACATTGGAAAGGCTGGCAAAGAAGCCAGTTTTGAAGTGGGCACCTTTCAGTACATATTCCTGAGGACTCTACACTTGGGAACAGGCTGGCCAGCTGGCTGGGACCCCAGAGCTCAGGAACCCGTATTCCTGGAGGGTGGGGACTTTGCTTCTTTATTCAGAAGCCCCCTCGGCAACTTTGACCCTCCTAAGCTGCCTTCCAGAAAAGGGTCACCAAGTGATTCTAGTGCCATAATTCACAGAGTTCTGGGTTTAAGGACATCCTGGCTTATTCATCTGCTAGATCTTGGTGATTTTCCCTGAGTGTCCTAGGTTGGGTGTCTGCATTCATGACTTAAAAAAAATCTATATTAATTCTTTTAAATGTATCTTTATTACACAATCCATGGAGACATCCTTGTTGCAAAATATTCTGCAATCTCAAGATCAAACATTCTAACTTTAGAGCCACCCTGCTGCTTCATCTACCAAGGTATGTCTCTACATCCTGGAGGAGCTGAGTCACTCTTACTGGTGTGGACAGATGCAAGGACTGAGGAAATAACATACCAATGGAGAAGAGGAAGGGGTCAAAGCCTACACGCCCTCCATCAGGAACTTCAGCGAGGAACCACTTGACAATGGGACTGGTGCCAACTGAGAGAAAGATAGGAAAAACATATAGGTAATCTCCAGGGCCCTCCAGGCCCTCCAGGCAGGCTTTTGCCTGTGACAGCCCTGCCATGTGTAGCCTCCTTGATATCAGCCTCAAAGGTTAGGGACGGCTTCAAGTTTCCCAAGCTTCCCAGGGTCCCAGCATGGCTTTGCGTGCATGTACTGTCCCAAACCTAGTCTAGGTTCCAGGGCTTGGGAGACAAGTCGGTGTAGCCCTTTTACCTTCCTTATGGAGCTCCCAGTTGCAGTCCATCTGCCGCTCAGCCTGGATCCAGTAGCGACTGTCCGTCCAGAGAGCTGCTTTCCCCATGGTCACCACTGCACTTCCTGGAGCAGAACAGGGAAACTTGGAGGTGGGGACGAAGGTGAGGATGAGGGTGAGGAACATGGCTTTAGTTAGTGCATGTGCACTATGGTGCTGGCTCTGGGAATGTCACAAGGGGCCTCTGGAAAAAGCTTCTCTCCTCAATTGGAAGGAAGTGAGGCAGAAGTTAAAAAGAGCATTGAGGCAAGCCAGCCGAAAGGGATCCTGGGTCAGGCATCTTATGCTTTGTGTTGAGAGCCCCTCCTAAGCAGGCCATTAGGACTTTTAGCAAGACAAGTGGGGTTTGCTTTTGGCAGTCCAAAAGGGTCAATACTGCAGGTAGGGGCCCTCAGGAAAGATGGTGTGGTAGTCAGTGTCAAGATTTGGTGGCTGATAGGGACACTAAGCCAGGGGCTTAGCTGAGGACAGGCAGAAAAGCCAAACCCAGTGACTGTGGCAAAGAGAAGACCCATGATGTGCAAGACAAGGGAGCTTGAAGCCCAGGGGAGGAATCTTTAAGGATCAACTAGAGAAGCTTGGATTTCATTCAAGAGGCCAGGATCAGGTGGGAGACTTTTTCAGAAACTGGGACCCCATAAAAGGCTTCTATGTTCATGTCTCATTTGGCCATGTGAGGTGATGTAGTCCATAAGAGGACCGGCGAAGTAAAACTTTGTCCCCAAGTGAGCCATTCATTTTATGAAGGGAATCAGCGGGCCCCTAGTGGCTAGATGTGGAAGTAGTGACTGCCCCAGAAATGGAGCCCAGGGAATGCTAAACTGGGCCTGGCTATGGCAGGGGCAGCTAGCACAGGAAGGAAGGCAGGAGGGCCATCTGCTTCGCAGAAGTGTGGCTGGTGGGCTATGAGATGTGTGTCCTTTTTGGAGTGGTGGAGGGAACGAAGAGAGAGAGTAGCAGGGGTCTCTGAACATTAGGTTCTAGGGTCCTGGCTGCTGAGAACCAGCCACAGCAGGGCCTCTGAGACCAGCTCTAGGTCTACCAACAGAAGCAATGGGGGTCCAGTAAGGGGTGTCACCTGCAGACCCCGTAAAGCCTGTCATCCATGCACGCCTCTCGTCACGTTTACCGATGTACTCGCTCTAGGAAATTAACGACACCATCATTAGCCCTCTTAGTGGAGTCAGATCACACATGAAGACCTCCATCTACATCCCAGTTCTTTCTGTCTGGTCAAATTCAACCAGTCCTACAAGCCCAGGCATGCTGGGCATCTCTTCCAGGAAGCCCTCTGTAACTCTCCCAGCTCTCAGGATCTTTCCTTCCTTTGAACAACTGTATCTCTGGAGTCTAAACCTCACAGGCCAACGTTGGACTGTTCAGTAAAGGAGTCTTGTCTCCCAGCCAGAATGCAAATTCTGTGCAGGATGGGATCAAGTCTTTTGGTTCTTCGGGGTTCTCTCCTCCAGCTGCCCCTCCCACTCGCCAGTCTAGCACAGTACACTGGGTACATCATAAAAACTTCTGAAGACGGCTTTACACATTATTGTATTTTATTCCTTACAATGCTTGGAGACAGATCTCATTATTCCCATTTTGCAGAAGATGAAACTGAGGCTTAAGAGAAGTTCAGACACCTACTCAAGGTTCTTAGCCCTTCCCAGCAGATGGGAAAACTAATTCAAGCTATCTTATTGATACTGAAAATGCCTTCTCTTTCAAACAGGCTGGTGCTGGGATGGTGGATGGGGTGGAGGTGCAAACAGTGGTGGTGAAGGGTGGCTGGCTGGGCAGGGGCACTGCTTTGGGAAAAGCAGTTCTCCTGCAGACTGTCTTGTTTCCTGTTTGCTCCCCCTCCCCCTGCCAATCTCCCAAACTCATATAGGCTGGGACTCTGGATCATTTCAATGTTCCATCCATCAGATTATAGGAAGGGCTGAGCCAGAAGTGAGCCTAGAGTTCTTCCAGTTCAATTTCTAGCCCACATTCTAAGCAACTAGGGCTGGGCTGCCCTAAACATTAATTCTGGATCTGCCATCTAGGAATTGACAGAATCAATTCTCAAGTTGTTTATAGTTTCATTGCCTGAGGTCAATAAGATTTGGCAATGTCTTCTCCCCTATGTAAAGGAATACATTCTTTCAGCTGCCCTAAAACTGCCATGTCCAAGCTCTCCAGCACGTTCCCTTCGCCCGTTGAATTCTTTCTCTGCCTTCATCTTCTGAGCCTTAACAGCCTCCTATCTGTGGCCTGTTCCCATAGGCCGTCCCAGGGTACCAGAGAGGGCAAGGGTGAGGGAGGCGCCATCCCTCACCATGTGGGCATCCGTGTCAGGGATGATGTAGGCAGAGAGTTTCCAGGTGAGCATCTGCTGGCGGAGGGCTATGAGCTGCGCTGTGGTGTTGACTGCAGTATCTGGAAGGTACTGACAGGAGACGGGAAGATACCAAGACACACACACACACACACAGACACACACACACACACAGACACAGACACAGACACACAGACACACACACACACACACACACACACACACACACACACACACACACACACACACACACACACACACACACACACACACACACACACACACACACACACTTAGAGAAAATGGTGCCTGGGGCCTCCAGCATCCAGAGGAGCCACAAGCCTCTCCTTAGGCAGGCGTTGGGGGGTGGGGCGCTGGGCGGGCCTAGAGCAATGGGGTAGCAGCTGTGGCTATGGGTCAGTCTAGATGAAGGTCTCTGGGCTGAGTAGAGCTGGAAGTGTTCAAGAACTTGGAGAGGGACCCCTTGTGACAGTAATGGGACCTGGGTCTGGGGCGAGGGTGTGGTGAGACCTGCAGGGGTCTGAGCCCTTGCACTGGGCCAGGCCAGGAGGACTGTCTCTCTCTGGATGCCTTGGGGGCATCCAACTGAGCAAATAAGAATACAGGTCACTCACCTGGTCACATTTCAATTTCAGATTAGTATAAGTATGGCCCAAGCATGGGCTATACTTACACTGAAACACTATTCATTATCTGAAATTCAGATGTAACTGGGTGCCCTGTATTTCGTCTCGCAACCCTGCCTTGAGGACTTCTTCAGGTTCCACTTACTGGTCTCAGCTGGCAGAGGCGAGTGAATGAGTACCCCCAGCACTTTTGGACATTGTCCAGAAATATCTCTTCCAAATCATGCATTTCTTTAGAGACTGTTTAATCTTTAAAATAAAAAGCATGGGTTTTTGCTTCGTTGGCTGGTTGGGTTTGCCTTTTACTAAGCGGTACAACCGTGTTTGCTTTAATATGAAAGCAATGTGGCTTCCCGGCCCACTGGCCTGCTCCAGTGCTCTCATGAAGCAGCCCTTGCAAGCGCTGTATCCTACTGGCCCTGAGGCTTGGTGGGCCGCTGGCAGGCCCACCAGCTCTCACCTTCTGGCCCTCCCCGGCCTGGAGCATCTCTTTTACCCTACTCTGTTTGTGGAGAGAATCCCTCTGTCTCCAGCTGGGAAGCTGACAGCCTATCAGCTACAATGTGCTTCACCTGCTCGCCTCTTCACACCCTAAGGTGTCCCTCTTGTCCTTCCGTTAGCTATTCTAGCCCTCTGTCTTCCTTCCTTTGTGCCTCCCTCTTCACTGTTTTTCTAGAATTTTTGTTTTCTTTCCACCCATCCTCCTCCTCACATCTGCCTAGCCTCAGCCAAAGGCTAGCAAGGGGCCTCCCATCCTGCTTCCTGGCCCTGTTCCTCCCCCGAGCAAGGCTGCCCAGGCCTAGGCCTGGACAGAAGGCAATAACCTGCTGCAGGAATGGGTTGGGGGGAGGGATGGGGGCAGATATCAGACACCTGAGAAGTGCTGCCAGCCCTAAGGGATGTTAATGAGAAACAGGAGCCCCAGCGTCTGGCAATCAGGAGAAATCCTGGTAGAGAGAGAGGCTAGCAACTGAGCCAGTGGGGGATGAGGAGGGGAGCTGTGGGGCAGGGCCGAGGTCTTACTGGAGGGCTGGTTGAGCAGTTTCTCACATCCTCTCCTCTCAGGTCCACTGGCTTTGGGTGGCCCCAGGCACAAGCTAGAAACCAGGAGAAAAATCCACAGTCACCTGGAGACCAGGTAGCTCCTAGAAAGCTCAGGGACATGTTCCCCCAATCTCCCCCATCCCTGCAGGGCCTCCATCATTTGAAACAGAAAATGCTGTCCAAGTCTACTTGAGGATAAAAATAATCACATTTCGTGGGGAATCAGGATGAACTGGATGGCACCCTGAGCCACAATCAAAGAAACCTGTCCCACTGATAAGTGATCGCCAGTTTTGCATGGGTTTCAATGCTCATTAAATCAATCTTTTCCTTCTAATCTAATTGGATTTTTTTCAGGGTTTACCGAACCAGAAAAGTTGTGTGTAAATTAAATTTTTGTGACCAAATTTTCTTTGAAATGCTCTAGAGGATCTCACTAAATAATAACCCCACCTTTGTTTTCTCTTCTATAAATCTAATTTTGTATATATTGGGTTTGCTTAAATTCAAGGCCCATTTGTGCCATTTTTTATGATCTAAATTTCTGTCTATCATTCCAGGCTCTTTTTAAATATATTGGACAGGCAATACCATTCTGACATCATCGCCTGGTGGGGAAGGTGGGTTAGAATTTTAAGAGTTCCTATTATGTGCCAGACAATTTATATATAGTATGTCATTTGATACTTGCAACAACCCTGCGAGGTGGATATTACTATCTACTTTCTATAGAGGAGGAAGCCAAGGCCCAGATAAATTTGGTAACTCACCCAAGTTTTGCCCGTGAGTCACTGGTAGAGCAGGGATTTGAACCCAGGCCATCTGGGTACAAAAAAGCCAACCATAGAAGAGTGTCGCCACAAGTAAGGGCAGAGTATATGGAGATTTAGTTTCCAGTTTGGGCTTTGCTTCCAATTTGGTGTGACTCAAGGGGAGTCACCAAGTATCCATGGAGCAGACATATCCTAAGTGCCTACCAAGTGCCAGGCACTGGGCTAAGTCCTACAGGCTCTGGGCTTTTCTGCCCTGAAAGTCCACTGGTCTCTGATAGTCTGTCCTTCCTTCCAGCCCCCTGGCCTTTTAGGAGGCATCGCCCCAAAGGATAGTGGGGCCTGAGTATAGGGAGACACTCTACTTTTACCTTCCAAGTCGGTTGAGCTACAGATGGAAAGTGGGTGGCTGGCATCTAACACCATGAATGCCCTGCCTGATAGTCTTGGTTTCATAAATTTAAGGGGGAGATGGAACCCACACTGTTGATTTAAGGAAATGAACCCCCATTTCTGTAGGAATAGATACCTGGCAAAATGGTAGCACCAAGACGCTAACACAAGAAGCAAGAGTCAGCCAACCCATGCTTTCTGAACACCCATATTATGTTTCTCTGAGCCAGAGCTGTGGCTCCCAAGGGCAGGCTGTATAGCTGAACCACTCTGCACTCCCTGACACAGGGCCTGGCACTGAGGGGGTGCTGAGGAGCTGGGTGCTGAATGAATGAGCAGGGTTCCGTTGACAGAGAGGGAAGGGAAGGGAGGCCTACCTACAGATGGAGAGGGGCTGGGCATGGAGGGTGCTATGCTGGGCACCTAGTTGTGACCAAAGAGGACAAATAGGACACCACAGGGGTGACACAGACCAAACTTTAGTTAGGCTCCTCTGAGTCCTCTTCTTGACTAAAACTTGACTTTGGCCTTCCATGTCCCTGTCCTTGCTGGGCCTGCATGGCCCCAGTCTTAAGAATCCTACTAAGTCAGTTTAGAGAGAATCCCCCACCCTTGATATCTGGCCACCCTGGCCTGCCTTCAGCAAGAATCTTCTTAAGCCAGCTTTGCAAGAATTCCCCCACCCTAGGTGTCTCCTCTTACTAATTTTCCATCCCCTGACCCCTCACTCCATACATTGGCTGTAAGTTCTCAGCTGTCTTTGCTGTATTCAGAGTTGAGCCTGCTCTCTCTCCCCTACTGCAATGCCCCTATTGCAATAGTCTTGAATAAAGTCTTCCTTACTCTTTTAACAAGTGCCAGAATCATTTTTTCTTTAACAGGTAGGGATGGAAAGGTGCCAAACCAGATTTGGCCTGAGTCTCAGGGCCCTGAACGAGCTGGCCCTGGAGTTTCTCATCCTCAAGACAGAGGAAGACCAAGAGAAAAAGAGACAGCCTAGGCTCCAGCCTCACTCCAACCCTTTCAAGCCCAGAGGGGAGAGGCTAAAGCTGCTTTCTAGCTGGACTTGCCCTCCCCCATGGGAAGGAGAGGCCAAGATTCACATACCACAGAGGAGGACAAGCCATGAGCAGCAGCACCAGCGCGCCTGGGCCATGGGGTCTCCAGATGCCACTGCTGGGTAGATGGAGGGGCAGGGAAGAATGGGCGGGGCTGTCTCCCTGGCCTCTTCCTCCAGGCCTTTCCAGAGCAGGAGCAGCCAGGGGGTGGGGGCTGGTGACGGGGAGGAGGCGTCTGGCTGGTGGATGGACAGTCCCCCTCTGGTCTTTTGTATCTGTGGGCTTTAGGAGTCAGGATGGGTGGAGAGGCTTCCCCAGGCAGTCTCTGCTGGCTCCCAGTCATCAGTAATAGGGAGTGATCCTGCCCGGGGCAGAGTCCAAAGATCTCTGAGACAGAGGAGCAGCAGCTGGTCTCAATCAGTCTGCTTTGCCCAACCCCCTCTTCAGCAGCCAGCCTTAGCCATTCCAGAATTCTGTCCCCCTCCCTCCAGCAAGCTGTTTCCCATTAGCTCCCCAACCCCGAATTCTGGCTTTGAGATGGATGTTTATCCTTCCTCTTCCAAGCTGGCCTGTCTCAGAAAAAGCCAGCGTCCTCTCTCCCTAGTGTCTGGGAAGTCCCACTGTACCCCTCAGGGAAGTTGGTTACAGCTGGAGAGTTACTTTCTTGAGCTGGGGTGAGTCCCCTCAAGAAAGCCCACTCTGTAGAAGTGCCACCAGCCAGTTACAGAGAAGAAAACTGTTCTTCTCTTGGGACAACAGTGGGGTTGGAGGAGTCCCGTTGAGGTGTTTGCACCATTTACAACTGAAAGGCAATGACGGCCCAAAGACCTATTTGGAAGGATCAGGGCAGAAAAGAAGACCCAAAAGGGGAGTTCTGGGGCTCCCAGAAGTTAACCGGACATGGCCTTTCTGTCATAGCTTCTAGAACAGGGCTTTGGATCCCCTGCAGTTTGGGCCATTTGGAGAAACTGAGTGGGAAGTGGAGCAACTGGAAAGTGAAGAATCAAGTGGAAGCCTTGTCTCCACACTCCACACATCAGAGGGCAGCTGCTGCACTGGGGCCAAGGCAGGTCACAGCAGATGCCCTCTAGAACGTTTGCCAGAAACGAATACTTTGGAGAGACAACCACACTCCATGGACAGGTGCTCACCTAGCCTGGAGGGCTCTAGAGGCAAACCACCCATTCTTTTGATCTTATTTTTAATGTATTTACACTGTGCATACATCCACAACAAATTTAGGGTGGCTTTCAAATAATTCATCTGAATACAACAAAATAGAATATTTTGAGGAGGGCAAGGGGACCTTCATGGGACTCCCTGAATGAGAGGAAGCTAAATGAGTGAGGAGGTTCAGTGAACTCCACTTCCAGGAATAAAAGCACTGGGCAGAGCCCACGGCCTCAGAGGACAGACTGGGAACAAGGACCGCGAGAACCCGTGTGGTTCTGGGGCTGCTTCCATTCCCACTCTCTTCCCTGCCCTACGCCACCCCATTCCAACACTGGGAATGCAGTTATTCCCAGAGACCAGGGATTGGGGAAGTGTCCCCTCAAAGGCCCTCTCCTCCCCTGTGCACTCTGTTAGCCATTCTGAAGGGCAACCAGGTAGACTTGATGGGGTCACACAGGGAGGCATCCTGGAGAGGGCATCTCAGGCAAGCAGCCCCGCCTTCAGCAATGAGCCTAGGAGCCAGGCTGCCGGGATTTCAATCCCGGCTCTTCCTCGCCAGCTGCCTGGTCTCGGGCAAGTGACTTCTTGCCTGTGAAATGGAATAATAAGAGTACTAACTCGGGGTCTGATGAGGATTAAACGGGTTAATGTTTGTGAAGCTCTCCGACTGGGCCTGCCTTAGGGGTAAATGCTGTATGTGTTGTAAATGCTTAACCAGAACTGAAACCGGTCTCATCCGTACCTTGTTCTGTCTGTCCCTGGCATCCGAGAGCGCTGAAATGGCAGTTAGTGTTACAGCAAAGATCAGCTGGGCTGAAGTGCCCACCCCGGAAGCAGATAGCCTGAGCAGACATCCCTCCCCCATCTTCTGGACTCTGCCCGGGGATGGTCTCGGAGGCTACCAAGGCTGCACGCAGTACTCCACCCTCTGGTTCTGTCCTCGGGGTCCCTGTCTTGGTTCTGGTGGCGATGATGACCTCACCTGCTTTCACCCTCAGCTCGTCCCTTATCTCCTTATCTTGAAACCAGTATCTTTACTCATCAGTTTGGGGGACTTGACCCCAAGCTGGCAACAGGACTGAAGTGGAAAGGACGATTCAGAGTGGAGAGGGTGAATGGCCAAGAGACCTTGTATCAGAGTTGCCTGGAAGAGCCACACACAGGTCACGGGAGCGTGGCTGCGGCCTGTGCAGGCTGCCCATCCCTGCTTGTCTTACTTTGTGCTCCGAGGCTAGCTTAAAGGGCAAGTCCTCAAGTTGGAGAGCATCTTCTTCAGGGGACCTCCTGTCCATGACTTTTTTTTTTTTTGGACCCTAATCCCACCCCAGGCTTGTCACCTTGCCTTCCAACCTGGATCTGCCCTCCTGAGGCCACAACACCTCCCTAGCTTCATCAGGACACACCTCCCCAACCTGCATGCTTTCCCACTGGGTGACAGTAGGTATCCTGGGTCACAGCCCAGATGACCAGAACAACACATTTCATGTGTGGGACTGAGAAGATGAATGCAAAGCGACCAGCATGCCAGGAGCTGTAGCCCCAGAACCACAGCAGCTCTGCCCTGGGACCCTCTGGACAAGTGGAACCCAAGGCAGGGCTGAGAAAGGAGGTGAGAGCCCCAGGCCGCGGTGGCAGAGAGCAGCCTGGCAACCTGGGGAAGCGGCAGGGGCTGAGTGCCAGCAGGAGAGGTGGAGCCACGGCACTGCAGGCAGTGGCCATGGGCGGGACCACTGGGCTGGGGCAGCCCGTGGCAGCAGGAAAGCCAGAGAGCCCAGGGGCTCTGTGCATTGTGAAACGCCGGCTGGGGATGTCCCAAGAAACAAAGGGAGGGAGCTTGAAAGGGAGCTTGAGGTCCCTGCAGTTATACAGTTGGGAAGGGGATTTCGGATCTTACTGCTGATGTGACCTCAGAGGCTGAGCGACGGGACACCCTTGGCCATGTGAGCATAGCACATGCCTGCCACTTCAAAAGCCCCTTTCTGCCCTTCTATCAGGTTTGCTGCTGTGGTGGGAGACAGCTGGGGTCCTCACCTGCAGAAGAGGAGAAGGCTGGAGGAGAACAGTGGCTTGGCCCAGGTTCCGGCTGATCAGTGGCAGAGCTAGGACTCAAACCGCAGTCTGGGGGGACTTCCAAGCCCCTGTTCCTTCCAGTATGCCTCACTCCTGCCACCACTGGAAGTTCCTCCATGGCTCCCACTACCCTAAAGGTAGAATCCAATCTCTCCAGCTCAGTGGCCAAGGCCTTCCTCCCTGACATGTCCGTCACCCATCTCTTCTTGAGCACATTCACTCCATCCCTCAGAGTCTAGTTCAAAAGTCGCCTCATCCACTGAGCCCTGACCTCCACCTCGAATTCATCCCTCCACTGTGGGGGCTCCTGTCACATTTTGTTTGAGCTTCCATTTTAAAAGCTTTGCATTAAGCCTTTGCTTTCTTGCCTCTCCTCTCCTAGGTCACTAATCCCTGAGGGCAGGAGTTGACCCAAGTCCCTGGATGCACCAAAGTGTGCAGGAAAGAGCCCAGCAAAGAGCAGCTCAATACAAATTTAGTGAATTGATGCTAAACCCCAACAGTGTTTAACCATTGTTAATCTGAAAGGAATGACCTTGACGGGGACAACTGCCTAGCTTCCAGGAGGCTGCCATGGTGCCCTTGAGCGCTCCTTCTGTCATATCTTACCCCATTTGGCAAAAAACCAGCCCTGCCTGGGTCATGTGTGTGCGTATGCGTGAGGGTAGGGTTGGGTTCAGGTGGGGGTGAGAGTCCATTCATAGAAGCTGGGCTGAGGCAGCCCGTGGGAGCAGGAAAGTCAGAGAGCCCCAGGGGCTCTGGGCATTGTGAAACACCCCACTGGGGATGTCCCAAGATACTGAGGGTGAAACCTTGTCCACGGCCTATCCAGTCTTCATTGTGATGTAATGTAGGACCTCACCACCCAGCCAGACAGACTGCAGAAAGGGGGTTTGTCCCCTCAGGGTGAGGGTTGGACTTTGCTGTGATTGATGGATGCAGTGAGCGGCTCTCTTCCAGCGGCTCCCAGCAGCCTGTGCCTCCTCCTCCTCCTCATGGAATAAGGTGGTGGCTACGGTTCAGGTACATTGTTAGCAAGGCGTGGTGGGCCTGTCTGGAGCCCTGTATGAGCCAGTAGGCCTGGTTTTGTCCTGTGGACACAGATGAGTGAGATCTTGAGCCCTGGCTGGGTGCTCAGCCCAGTCAGTCACGTCCCAAACCTGTGCGGCCCCCTCAGAGGCCTTGCGCTACCTTGGGATATGTGGCTAGAGCACCGCTGTGCTCCCCACAGTTCCAGTGGATTCCATTCCAGCCTCCATCTGGTGGTCCTCGGGCACTCCGCCAACCACCTGGTTTCTTCACTAGTCTGATCCCTTTACTTCTCTGTCAGCTTCTGCCTCTCTCCTTGCCATGTCCACTCCAACCACTCTGCCCTTAGGTCAGCCCCTCTTACTCACCTGGAAGGCCCATCCTTCCTCTGCTGCCCTGTGAACCCCTTCTCCTTCAAGTCTCACCTCAAATATCACTTGGTCTGAGAAGCTTTCCCTGACCCTCTGGTTGGTCAAATCCCCCTTTTACTGCCTTTGTCATAGTTTCTGCCATATGCCTCCCAACACTTCCCCAGTCACAGAGAGGACCCCAGCCCCTAGCTCATGGCTGCCTTTCCTCCACACGTCTGCCATTACCTTCCTATCTTCAGAGCACTGACCTGATATTATATTATATGTCTATTTGTTTTTGTCCATTCTCTCTTACTAGTATGCAAGCTCCATGAGGGCAAGGACTCTGTTTATTTTATTCACTGTTGTATCCCAGAGCCTAGAACACTGCCTGGCACTTAGTAGGCACTTGTAAATATTTTTTGAATGAATGAGTGAACCCCAGGGTATTTGAACTATCTGTCTTCTCCACAGGAGAAAATATTACAACTCTGTGGACAGTAGGCACTCTAGACTCATGGTGTCCAACCTCAGCAAGTCTTTTGATGCTGCCTGGCAATCCTTTTACTTGTCCTGGGTCAAATCCCTTCCCCACTGCCCTTGCAGGTGATTCCAGGCCTTTACATTTTTCCTCAAACCCCTGACCTGCCTGTATTCCATGACTGATAGATGTTCCAGTTGTTTCTGAGTTTGCATTATTCCAAACAGGTGCACTGAAAATCTGTGCACATATAGAAGGATTTCTCTAGGATCCACATTTAAAGGTAGAAAAGTGTACATATTTCATTTCAGTACATTCTGCTACATTTCCCTTCAAGAAAATTACCAATTCACACTTCTACCAACAGAATATGAAAACAACTGTTTTTACAAACTTACCAACACCAGATATCATCAATGTTTTAAAATTTTGTCAACTTGATGTATGAAAATTGGCCTCTTGTTGGTTTATTTGTATTTATCCAATTGCTACTAAAAGTTGAGTTTTTATGTTTTATTTGTCTTCTATTTATTTATTTATTTTATCTCTGAGTACCTGTTCCTTTCCTTAGCCTACTTTTCTATTGGGTTTTTTCTTACTGATTAAAAAAGAAGATCTTTATGTATTTTGCATATTCCTCCCTTATCTATTTAACGTTATATATATTTATATACCGCAAATGTTTTCTCCCTTTTAGCTTTGTCTGTTTTTGATTTTAGAGACTTAATTTTTTTATATGGTCAAGAAATCTATCAAGATATTATTTTATAACTTCTAGCACCTGTGACTTACTTGAAAAGGAAATATTATCCCATAATTACTTATAGAGTTTTAGATTTTTTTTTGAGTCCATGTGTGTTCAGCTCATTATTCCATATGGAATTTATGTTTAGATATGATAAAAGGTGTAGATCCATCAGTATTGTGGGTTTTTTTTTTCCAATTTGACAACGAATTGTCCCAACGCCATTTATTGACTAGTATAGCTTTCCTAATGATTTGCAATGCTTTCCTTAGTGTATATTTGCAAATATACATGGGAGTGTATTTAGACTCTGTTTTGTCCCACTGATCTGTTACTGTGCCAACATCACACTGTTTTATTTATTTATTTATTTTTGCAAAGCCCTTTTATTTTTTAATTTTTTATTGAAGTATCATTGATATACACTCTTATGAAGGTTTCACAAGAAAAACAATGTGGTTGCTACATTCATGCATATTATTGAGTCCCCCCATACCCCATAGCAGTCACTGTCCAACAGCATAGTAAGATGCCAGAGTCACTATTTGTCTTCTCTGTGCTACACTGTCTTCCCCGTGACCCCACACACACAACATGTGTACTAATCATAATACCCCTCAATCCCCTTCTCCTGCCCTCCCCACCTGCCCTCCCCCACCCCTCCCCTTTGGTAACCACTAGTCCCTTCCTGGAGTCTGTGAGTCTGCTGCTGTTTTGTTCCTTCAGTTTTGCTTCATTGTTATACTCCACAAATGAGAGAATTCATTTGGTATTTGTCTTTTTCTGCCTGACTTATTTTACTGAGCAAAATATCCTCTAGCTCCATCCATCTTGTTGCAAATGGCAGGATTTGTTTCCTTCTTATGGCTGAATAGTATTCCATTGTGTATATGTACCACCTCTTCTTTATCCATTCATCTGCTGATGGACACTTAGGTTGCTTCCATACCTTGGCTATTGTAAATACTGCTGCAATAAACATACAGGTGCATATGTCTTTTTGAATCTGAGAAGTTGTTTTCTTTGGGTAAATTCCTAGGGGTGGAATTCCCAGGTCAAAAGGTATTTCTATTTTTAGTTTTTTGAGGAACCTCCATATTGCTTTCCACAATGGTTGAACTAGCTTACATTCTCACCAGTAATGTAGGAGGGTTCCCCTTTCTCCACATCCTCACCAGCATTTGTTGTTCTTAGTCTTTTGGATGTTGGCGATGCTTACTGGTGTGAGGTGATAATCACATTTTGGTTTTAATTTGCATTTCCCTGATAATTAGCAATGTGGAGTTCATGTGACTGTTGGCCATCTGAATTTCTTCTTTGAAGAATTGTCTGTTCATATCCTCCACCCATTTTTTATTCGGGTTATTTGCTTTTTGGGTGTTGAGGCATGTGATTTCTTTACATATTTTGGATGTTAACCCCTTGTCAGATATGTTGTTTACAAATATATTCTCCCATACAGTAGGATGCCTTTTTGTTCTGCTGATGGTGTCCTTTGCTGTATAGAAGCTTTTTAGCTTCATGTAGTCCCATGTGTTCATTTTTGCTTTTGTTTCCCTTCTCCAAGGAGATGCATTCAGGAAAAAATTTCTCATGTTTATATTCAAGAGATTTTTGCCTTTATTTTCTTCTAAGAGTTTTATGGTTTCATGACTTACATTCAGGTCTTTGATCCATTTTGAGTTTACTTTTGTGTAGGGGGTTAGACAATAATCCAGTTTCATTCTCTAACATGAAGCTGTCCAGTTTTGCCAACACCAGCTGTTGAAGAGGCTGTCATTTCCCCATTGTATGTCCATAGAACATCACACTGTTTTAATTAATATAGTCTTTGTTTTATTTCGAGTTTAAGCCTTCCACCCCCATTTTCTAATATTTCTTTGTCGTAATTGCATATTTTCTTCTTTAGATGATCTCAAGATCAGCTCAAGTCTGTGTTGTGATCAAGTTCAAATTGCATTAAATGTATGGATTAATATGGGGACAATGTCTGTCTTTATAAGACTGAGTCTTTTTATGCTGGAACACACCATATCTTCGTATTGATTCAGGTGTTTTATACCTTTCTGTCAAATTTTCCATCCACCCTCATGCACCGTGGCCTGATTTTAGCCCCTAACACTCCACTACAGGTGCTCTTATTTGAGTCACCAACACCTTTGGGGTGTTCTCCCATTGAGAATGAGGGACTACATCTACTTCCGGGTTGGATTTTGTGGCTGTCTTGACCGATAGCACATAATGAATGCGACACCATGTAGTTTGTGAGGCTAGCTCCTGCCTTGCTTAATGAAACAGCCCCTACCTTCTTTTTTGAATTCAGGTGAAATTCACATAACATAAAAGTACCATTTTAAAGTAAACAATTTAGTGGCATTTAGTACATTCACTACATTTTACAACCACTACCTCTATCTGCTTCCAAAACATTTCCATCACTCCAAAATGAGACCCCATACTCGTTTCCTCCCTCTTCTTCCCACCTGTGGCAACCACTAATCTTTTTGTCTCTGTTGATTTCACTATTCTGGACCTTTCCTATAAATCGAATCAAACACTAGGTGACTTTTTGTGTCTGGCTTCTTTCACTTGGCATGTCTTCAAGGTTCATCCATGTCATAGCATGTACGTGTACTTCACTCTTTTTTTAAAGCTGAATAACATGCCATTCTTATATGGATGTACCACAATTTGTTCATCCATTCGTTTGTTGATGGAGATTTGGGCTGTTTCCACCTTTTGGCTATTGTGAAGAGTGCTACTATCAACATTCATGTACAAATTTTTGTTTCAACACCTATTTTCAATTTTTTGACATACATATCTAGGAGTGGAATTACTGGGTCATATGGTAATTCTATATTTAACTTTTCTAGGAACCACCAAACTGTTTTCCACACGATTTTACATTCCTACCACCAGTGTACAAGGGTATCAGTTTCTCCACAGCCTTTTCAACACTTGTTATTTCCTGTTTTTTTGTTTGACTTATAGCCATCCTAATGGGTGTGAAGTGGTATCTCAAGGTTTTGATTTGCATTTTCCTAATAACTAATAGTGCTGAGCATCTTTTCATGTGCTTGTTGTCCCTTTGTATAGCTTCTCTGAAGACATGTCTGCTCAGTTCTCTTGCTCATTTTAAAACTGATTTGTCTGTTGTTGAGTTGTTAGAGTTCTTTATATATTCTGGACACTAGGCCCTTATCAGATATATGATTTGCAAATATTTTCCTCCAGTCTGTAGGTTGCCTTTTCACATTTTTTGATAATTCTCTTTGATGAACATAAGTTTTAAATTTTGATGAAATCCAGTTTATCTATTTTATTCCTTTGTGGTTTGTGCGTTTGGTGTCGCATCTAAGAATCCACTGCCAAATCTAAGGTCATGGACATTTACCACCATGTTTTCTTCTAAGGGTTTTATATATTTTTTCTCTTATATTTAGATCACTGATTCATTTTTAGTTAATTTTTGTATAATGACCTTGGCACTCTTGTAGAAAATCAATTGGCCATAAACGTAAGGGTTAATTTCTGGACTCTCAATCCCATTCCATAGACTTGTGTGCACATCTTTATTCCAGTACCACACTGTTTTGGTTATTGTAGCTTTGTAGTAAGTTTTGAAACAGGGAAGTGAATCCTTCAACTTTATCTTTCTTTTCCAAGATTGCTTTGGCTATTGAGGACACTTGTTATTCCAGAAGAATTTACGCTCAGTCTTTCTGCTTTTGCAGAAAAGGACTTACCTGTGCATCATTTAGCATAGTGCCCTACACAGAGCAAATGCTCAATAAAGGATTGTGAAATGTGTATGAAGGAGGCTTAGATGAGAATATGGCAGGCTCTAGCAGCTGGCCTTCTTTGCTGAAGTCAACAGTTCTAAACTCATGGGCTACACTAGTTGTGGCTCGGGTATGTTGGATCTGAATAAGGAAGACTGTGTGCATTTGTAGTGACTAGGGAAGAGTGCCAGTGGTGCAGAAGACCACCCACATTTTATTCCTGACTTCAGGGTGGCAGCTAGGAGAAACCAATAGATGATTGGAAGCTGAATTAACCTGACCGTCTGGAGTCAGCATATCTGGAGCCAGACAGCAGAGGGCAGCAGAGGTTGATATGATTGCAGTTCCCCGGGTTGGAATGGGAGGCGGGAAGAGAAACCTAAAGAACTTGGGGTCTTAATTCCAAATGTGGGGTAGCTTGGAGAAGCTGTCCAGAAAAGAGAAATACTCTTGGGCTCACTCTTCCTTAGGGCCTGGGTTGAAGATGATTAAGAAAGTAGAGTGGCTTGGGAGGAGCCCAGGGGGATGGAATTTAGTGGGAGGAGCTGACTGAATGAGTTGGGATGTTTACCAGGTATATTAAGGAAAATGCATCTCTCCTAGTCTTGTGTATCTCAGGGCCTTCTCTCATTTCTCTCTTTTCTCAGAGTCCCAGAGGGCCTTGTAAGGGCAGAGTAGTCAACTAGGAACCTTACAGGGTGAAGATACCCTTATATGTGTTAGATGATGAATTCACAGGACCACCTCCTTAAAGCAAGAGGAAACCAAGGCCCAGAGAGGGGAAATGACTTGCCTAATGTCATATAGTTAGGATTCAAAGTAAAAGTCAACACTTACAGGTACCATGAACCCATTACAAAACCCACTGTTAACCCTCACAAAAACCTTATGAGGCAGAATCAAATGTTCTATTATCGCATTTTACAGATGAGGAAACTGCAGCTCAGAAAGCCTAAGCCACTGGCCTTGGTGCAGCTAAAATGAAAACTCAGGCAGCCTGACTCCAGTGCCTGTACTCTTAACCACCACAATCTGCTATAGCTTAGACTGAGGATTAGGTCTCCAGACACCCAAATAAGGGTTTTTATCATTACTCTACATTGTTTTGGACTGCAATCCAATTCCAGCAACTCAAATACTGGTCTCAAATTAAATATAATAGCAAGGCAGTTTGCTACTTTAAGTGGTTCTCAGTTAATTCTTTTATAAAGTAAGTACCCCCATGAAAAAAAAATCTGTCATCCATAATTTACCTTCTTTGTGATGTTCCTATATTGTGTGAACCATCTGGGGGACATGTGGTTGGTGTGCTTTAGGTGGTATATTCATACTGACATGTGATCTGCTTTAGGTGGTTTCTTGCCCAGCCTGCACTGGCCCTCTCCTGGGCTACCTTCCAACACTAGACTGTCAGTGTAGGTCCAAGGACAGTGAGAGAAAGTTAGTGAAAGCCATGGGATTTTTTGGCTGATCCTCTACTTTGTTTTCCTTGTACTATTGCTTGTCGTTGACCAAGCCACCATTGTTATTCTCAGTGTTTGCATAGAGGCATGCACAAATGCTTTCATCCAGTCAACACTTGCTGAGCACCTACTATGTTCCAAACACTATGCTAGATCTTGGGGGCTACAGTGATGAATACAGTGATGAACAAGGCATACATGGTCCCTGTCCTCATGGAATTTTGAGTTTAGAAGGGAAGTATGTCTATTACAAATTGTTCCCTCTCTTGTGTCCCTGACTGGAATTGGGACTCGCTCAACTTCTCCATCCCGTTCCCTTAGCTTGATCTCTCACCATCTGTCTCTTCTTGGGTCACTGCAGCTGGCCTGCCAGCCTCTGCTTCCTCCCAACCCCCAACCCAGCCTGCACATAGCAGACAGCAGCAGACAGACTCCACCTTTGAAAACATCCCTTTCAACATGTCACATCCTTCCCCTGCTCAACCTGCTCAAAATTCTTCAATGACTCCCCATTTCCTGTCCAATGGGATCCAAATTCCTTCACCATCTGGCCAGAGTCAAGCAATTCTGGGAGCTGATCCTTCCCTATCCTCCCCTCCCTACCCTTATTTCCTACCTGTCCCTCCACTCCAGTAGGGAGGGTCTGCTTTACTGTCCCTATACACTGCCATCTCATCCCCAATCTGTACTTCAGTTCCATCTCCTCCTATCCTACCTGCCCTTCAAAGATCCATCTGGAGCACCCCCTCCTGCAGGAGACTCTCCTTAAGGACTCCCCCTTCCTTTGCTCTTCCTTCTCTGTGATCCTGGGCCCAACTCCTGGCTGGTGTGAGGATCAAATGAGACACCAACATGGGCAAATGCTTTGTATTGTTGTGAGGCTGACTTCTATCAGTTTTCATATCTACAATTTATTGAGAATTTGTCTGCTGCCGGAAAGTGGAGATCAGTGATTTACAGACATAATCTCATTGAATCCTCATAGCACACTCTATGGAATAGGTAGTATTTATTAGGTCCATCATTCAGATGAGGAAATGGAAGCTCAGAGAAGTTAGACATCTGATCCAAGATCATACTTATAGATTGGTCTATCTGGGGAGGCTGTGCTCTTTCAGGAGATGGTCCTTTGGGCTGATGTGGGTTGAATCTCAGCTCTGCTCTTTTTAGCTCCCTGTAGTTCAACTCCGTATGGCCTTTGGGGTATTTTTACACTTGATTTTTAAAAGTTCAATTGATATTTATCCTGGTCTTGACACTCTGCTACTATTTTATCATTATTTTATTGTTGTAAGCCACTTCAAAGTCTTTGGGAAAGAAAGAGAGAGTAATTAAATGCACGCAAATAAAACGTACTTCTCCTGTCCTCGCTCCCAGTGTCCAGGAGAGAAGTGGGTGCTGGTGCTGGGAACACAGCATCTAACCGTGTGCTGTCTGAAGCCTTGAGGAAAAGGCAATACAAGTCAGAAGCCGAAGGTCAGTTCCTTCTGTGAAATAAAAGGGCACAGAGTCCATGCCAGGTCCTCCAGCAAAATGCCAAATTGTGGCATGGACTCTATTTGCCATGGTTTTATTTTTATTTTTAAGGAGCCATCAGGTGGTAATGGATGATTCATGCTTTACTTACTCTTCTTGTTTATTTCCCTTCCTCGACCTTCAGATTTTTTTCCTCTTAGTGTTTGTTCCGGGTTTTGACAAAACACTGAGGAACTTGACTTGCCTTGGTAACATTTTTTTCCCTAATGTCTTCTTAGGAAAAAAAAATGAAAGGAAGTGACAGTATTCCAAAACCATCTTTTATTCCATCTGTGGATGGATTGCACCTGCTACTTCTAAGGTCACTTTCCAATTGTTTCCTTTCACAGTAAAACCTCCATTAGAAGATGCTGCGTGAGTACTAAATGGAGGTGGCTTTTAGATCTCCATTTAGATGGGTCCTGCCTGGCCTTACCTTGGGCAGTCTTGGCTGAAAGAGCCACCTGAAAAAATGGACTCAGTGAGCTGGATTTCCATACTTCAAGGCAACAAACTTTGTCACTCCTTTGGAAGCACCATTTGCATACAAATGATTGATACTGGGTATCCTTTTCATTTCATTAAGGCAAGTTTCCTAAGACCTCGATTAGGCTACAATTTGGTAGCCTACTTGGAGTTACCGTGAGTTATTCAAAGCAATAAAGTTTCATTTCTTTGAATGTAACCTACAATACAAATGGTTCACTAATTTGAAGGGCTACCTCCAATTAGTTTGAGTAAGTGAGGTTGGACTGCATTCAATGACCATTTATTGATTACTTTCATCATTCAAATCACTCTCCCTAGGCAAGAATCCTTCTTAACAGTCCTAGCGCTCTGGGAAGACTGCAACAGTGGGCTCCCCCTCAGAGACAAAGATGCGCTGTCCACTCACCTGTGCCTTCAGTTTGAACCTTAGTAATAGGGATCCCTTTGCACCAATACATCCTCATGCTTGTAGTCTTGTTCTTTGTGGCTATAAACATGGGCTGAAGGTTCCTCATCAGTAATGGCTGGGGTGGACGATTGGTTCTGTGTGATGCAGTCCAAGCTGCTTTATCTTTCTAGGTTTGAATTTCCTCATTCTGCAATTGTATGCTCTGCCTGTGAGTGAGATTAAGGGCAGTTGGAGGCCAGGGTTAGGGCTCAGCCTGTGGATGAGGAGCCCAGTGAAGGGGCCTTCCTTGTCTAATCCCACCGACCTGCTTGTGTGTAGCCCTCTGCTCTATGCCACTGAGCTGATGACACAGGGCACTAGACAACTTGAGGAGACTGGAATTATGGGACAAAGACACTGAAGAAGGTTGATTTATTTCCCAGGATCTGAGAGTTCAAATATAAATACTGGATAATTTATATTCCCTGCCCAGTACCTGAACACTTTCTGTTTAAGCAAGAAGGAGAGGCTGACTTCCACAGTCACTGGTGTACCAAGGAAATATTTGATTGTAAGTAAATATTTGAAATGGGTGCCTCTCTTTGCTGTGAATTTCTCTCTGGGAGACTCTGGCCATGAGGCACCGCTGGAGTAAGTTTCGGTGAGGCTATCTCTTTTTGCTTATACCAAGGGTGTAGAGGAAAGGGGATGGGCTGGGCCACCTCGGCCATGTTTGAGTTATCAAATGACAATAAGAGTTCCTGCTTAGGATGCTAGGGAAATGGGTTTCTCTGATCTCCTGGGAGGAATTGTAATCACCAAGCTTTGAAAAGCCTAGGGAATCTGTAACTAAAGGATGCCTTTCATTTGGGACAGGAAGAGACAGACACGGAGGGCGAGACTGATAAGTGCAAGGGCGTGAAGCACCATTTCCCCCTGCAGGATGCTAGAGCTGGCCTGGAGGAGAGGAGGTGGTGGTGGTGGTGATGGGGAAATCTACCCAGCTTGACCGAAATGCTCACAACTACCCTATGGGGTCATTTCCATTATTATCCCCACTTCCCATATCAGGAACCTGAGGCACAGAGAGAAACAGAGGTCACATGGCTAATGAGTTACAGAGCTGTAACTTGAACCCAGGACTGTCTGACTCCACAGCCTCCAGTTATGGTTATTGGGAAGGTCAACTCCACCTGGAATAGCAGGGCAATGTGAAGAGGTGGAGGTAGTTATGGTAACACTCGAGGTCTCTGAGATGACCTCAGTGTGAAGAGGTAGCATAGTGTAGTAGTTAAGAGCACACATCAGAGATCCAGCAGTGTAAGTCAACAGTCTGGGTTCAAATCCCACATCTATCACTTCCTGGCTATGTAACCTTAGCCAAGTGGCTTGACCTCCCTTTGCCTCAGCTTCTTCATTTGTGAAATAGGGATATAGGGGTAACAATAGTACCTATTTTAAGAGGTGGTTGTGTGGATTGAATGGATTGAATGAATATGGGAGAGTGTTTAGATACCACCTGACTTTCACTGAAGACTACCTAGCTATTTAACACCTAATGTAGCAATGAAGGGCATAAGCCCTCTAGGTCTGTGGTTGGCTGGGAACTCTCTGAGCCTCAGCTACTCCCTGCAACCTGCTCTAGAGTCCCTGTGACACTCAAACGAGGCAATGCATAAAGAGAAGAGTGCACAGTGAGCACTTGATTCCTGGCAGCTCTTTCGCATTCTTACATCAGCCCCTTGCTACTCACCCTGGGGTAAAGTCCACATTCTCCTGTTGGCCTAGGATCTGAGAGTTCAAACACTACATTAGTGGGTCATTATAGTGAACAACTTTTGCTATGCAAAAGATTCCATATTTACTGCAAGTGACCTTAGGTCCTGCTGGCAGACAGTGATGAGAGAAAGAGGCCATGGCCTCAGATACCACCGGGCTCAGATCTGGAGCCTCAAGAAACCAAGCCTGGCAGAGATAGAGCCAGTGGGGAAGAACTCAGCCTCTGCAGCCAGACCTACCTGGGTTCAGTCCCAGCTCTATCATGTATGTGTGACCTTGGGCAAGTCACTTCACCTCTCTGAGCCTGTTTCCCATCTGGAAAATGAACACTGTATTTGTAAATTCTCCACAGGGGTGTTATGCAGATAAACTGCCTGGATATGTGTATAGCGTGGAGTAGTGCCTGGCACACAGTAGGATTATTGTTAATTTATTTCCTGAAACCAGGGAGGCGAGGGAGAAATGAAGGTAGGCTGTGGCACTCCTCTCCACCCTCTCCCCTTCCCCACCGGCTGGAAGATGCTCCTGTCCAAATGGGAAATTGGAGCCGAAATAGCACAATAAAGGAAAGGAAGTGCTCCAGGAGCAGATGGGCTCCCGCTCACCGCCCTGAGGAATGTGCTGACTACTCAGGAACAGGCCTTTGGCAGTCACTTACCACAATCACGAAGCAAAAGGAAATGATCAAGTCTGTCACCAGGGTCTGTGCCAATTTACTTAAGAAAGTGGCAAGGCTGAAAAGGAGGATGTGGGGAATGGGAGGCCCCAGGCATTCTTGGGGCCAGTTGGCAAAGCCTCTGGGGCCAGAATGCCTGGTGAATCTGGCCAGAGAACCCCCTCCCTACATACCCTTTCAAAGACCCCAGGTGAGCAGCATTGACCAGAGGCTGGGACTGGGGACTCTGAGCCAGGCACGATAAAGGGGTTGGTGGCCTGCATGGGCCAGGTCCACCTGAGGCCCTCCTGCTTCCTTTATTCTATTCAGCAAACTTGCATCAAGTACCCACTCTGCCAGGCAGTGGGCTAGGAGCCACGGGGGATGCTGGGAAGAATGGGACAGGTCAGGTCTTTGTCTTGGAGGAACTCACAGAGTGTAGAGGCCGTACTCCCTACGCAAGAGGAAAGCATCTGAGAAACTGAGGGGTTGGGGACCAAATGGCTACTCCTTTCCCAAGGAGTTGACCCAGAAAAAAGAGAATGTCTTGGAAGGAGAGCGCTTAACATAGAATAACCTCTATTGGTGGAATTAGTGGGGGTGTTGTTTCCTTGGGGGGTGAAGGGACCATGGCAGACTGAACTCATTAAAGGACAGGCTCATGCCTTTGTCAGTCCCTTGCCCACTCACTGGCACAGCTCTATCCTTAAAGAGACTTATAGGCAGGGCATTTAGAATTAGTTCCCACCACCTTTGATTGATTGCCTACTATGTGCCAGGCACAATGCCAGGTGCTCTCCCATGCTTGAATGTCATAGAAAATCTATCTGAGGTAGATTAATATAAATACTGAATGGCTGGGCATGAATCATAGGAAGCCCCACAGGTGTAATATGACCTGGTGGTTCTCAACATGTGGTCCCTGGACCAGTAACATTAACATCACCTAGGAACTTGTTAGAAGTGCAAATTCTCAGCCCCATCCCACATGTAGGAAATCAGAAACTTGGGGGTGGCACCCAACAATCTGGGCTAAGCAACCTTCCAGGAGCTGCTGGTACACGCACAACATTGAAGCCAGTGGTCTTAGAAGGGGATCTGAGTTGCTGTGGAGGCTCTGGGGGAGCCTCTGGGGAGGGGAGGGAGGCAGGCACAGTCTATTTTCTTCTGCCTTACATGCTGAGCTGCCACAACAGATTTTGTTTAAAGAAACTGCTCCAAACTGAAAAAGTTTGAAAACCATGACTCCATTCCACCTATCCTGCCTCATCACCTGTACAGAAAGGGACACTGAGGCCCAGACGGGGGAAGGATTCAGGGAGCAAGGATGGGACTAGCTCTCAGACTCCTAACTCTCAGCCCAGTATGCTTTGCAGCATGTCAGGCGGCTGCCTCTTGAGAAAGGAAACAGGAGGATGCCACTTTAAGTTGTCTTTCATCAAGATCCTGGGGGCTGTCTGTGTCTCTTTCTAGTTATGCCAGGAAAGGCCAGAGGCTTCTGGGGTTCTTGTATGAAGCCTCTCTCTTCCGGTAGCCCAAGCCTGTAACTCCAGACCACCTCCCAGCCAGCCTGGCTCTCCACCCACCAACACCCATCTCAAAGCAGAGCATCATGGGGGTTTGCCTGAATTTCCAGTTCTCCTTCCATCTGCCAGCTAGGCCTCTCATGCCCACCTTATGTCTGAGGCTCTGCCCAAGTCTGCATTTCCCTGGCCTCCGTTCTCTGCCCAGCCCTAATTCAGGTGAATTTCTGTCATTGCCATTACCCTAGGAACTGGAGTCATTGTTACCCTCTCCCGGCGGATGGGGGAGGATATTGCATTCAGTACCATGTGTCCTCCCTTCCCAACCCCCAACACTGCTGGGCCTATTGTCCTAGCAGGCGGCTCACAGGGCTTAGTAAGTGGGCAGGGGCGATGTCAGGGGGCTTGGGGTCTGTACCACCTGCTGCCATTTGTGCCCAAGACCCAAAGACCCAGGTGGCAGGACAACCCCCCTGCTCCCTGTGCCCTTTCAGACTCCAGGCATTGCCTTTGACTTCAGACTCAAGCTTCTGCCAATCTTTCTCCCCAGGGCAAGAGCACTTAGTCAAGCCATTGCCACAGTAGAGGGGAAAATGCAGTGGCTCCTCCGGGTGCCAGCTGAGGGCAGCACTGAGGCTGGGGCAGGAGTCTCAAGCCACAGAGCCTACAGGCCAGTCTAGGCAACTGCAGTGTGGTGTGAGTCAGCTGCGTGGCTCTCCCCTTCTGAGTGTGTGTGCATGCTGGTGTGTGCATGTGCATATGTGCTGGAGGAGGTGAATTCTGGAAGAGGCAGAGAATGAAAAGAAATTGGAAACCTGACCACTAAAAGGCTAACACTTGCAGGCCAATCCAGCTCATCCCCCCTGCAAAAGGATCATTTGAAACCTTAGCCAGACCCACCCCTGTCTGACCTCTTGGCTTCTGTGGATTGACTTATAGCCAGAATTTCACAGTTGATGGAAGCTGGTCAGTATGAGGGAAATAGCCTGGCCTCTGGAGTCAGATGGATGAACATCCAAATCTAGGCTCAGCCATTCACTAGATGATCAAATTTATGGGAGGGACTCCACCTCCTTGAACCTTGATTTCCTCAGCTCCAAAGAAAAGTGGGTGGTAATATTAGGTGGAACCATATGAAAATGCTAAGCTGCAGGTTAAGAAAGGTTGCATATTTCCAATTTCATATTGGCTCAGTCCAATAGCAGCTTCCTCCCAGGGTTATTGTGCAGATTGTGTTAATATACAAAAGGGTTTATACCAGCATGTGACACATCAGAAGTGCGCACTGGAGGATCATAATGATGATGGTGACGACAGTGGGTGTCTAACACCTAGTGCTGGCCACACATGGAGACCCAGCCCTGGCCATCTCACAAATACAGGTCCTGGATAAGCTGAAATATATCAGTGACATGATCTGGTGGGTTAAAATGAACCTGTGGTCAAACAGGTCCTCCTCCTCTCTGGGCTGGGTCAGCTCTTAAAATGTTCTGCTTACAGGTCACTCTTTGTGGTGAAGACACTCCCTAATGAAGGATCTGCGACATCTCTGGCACCAAATGAGATGGTGCATTTCTTCCCTCCATATATGTATAACAGTAACAATAGTATACACAGCAGTAATAGTAGTATAACTTCAATGGGGTTCCTGGACCCGATTCGAGAGGGTTTACGTATGTGGGAGGGGGTCTCCCCACACATACTTACACCAGGTAATTCTCGAACACCAGCAGGGTGTGGGAGAATTTACCTCAATTCTCATGCTATCTTCCCAGAGACAGCGCCAGATTCCCAGGTTAAGGGCATCATCCTACAAGACTGCCCTCCAACCCCCAGTCCAGACGCCGGTCGCAAGCCCTAGGCAGTTCCCTGTGCTTCTGACCTACAGGCTACAGATTGGAGGTTCCCATGACCTCCCCCTTAGGTTCAATTAATTTGCTAGAGCAGCTCACAGAACTCAGGAAAACACTTAACTTACATTTACCAGGTTAATAAAGGGTACCACAAAGGATACAAGTTAACAGCCAGATGAAGAGAGACAGAGGGCAAGGTGCCAAATAAAGGAGCTTATCCTCATGGAGCTTGGGGCCTGGCTCGGTAGCACGTGGAGGCTTTCCGGTTCCCCAAGTACAGAAGCTCTCTCTGACCAATAAGCAGGGTCCAACTGAGCAGAGCAGGCAAAGCAGAGTGCAGAGCAGAGCAGAGCAGAGCAGAGACAGAGATAGAGAGAGAGAGCCAGCTCTTCTCATGGGTTTTGTGAGGGCTTCATTGCATAGTCAGTATTGACTAATTGGCCATTGGCTGATCCAACCTCCAGCACCCCCCCACCTTGGGTGGGGGTCCAAAAGTCTCTCACATGACAAAACACCCATTTCACCTTTAAGACTCTGCAGCGTTTTCAGGAACTGTGGATGAAAACCAAAAATACCTGGGAAATACATATTTGGTCATATGACTGACCAAATATGTATTTCTTGTTATATCACAGATTCCATTCAAGAGTCACAAAAGGAACAGATTCAATTATTGACTCACTGACCCATTCATTCATTTAATAGCTTGTATTGAGAATCTAGTATGTGCCAGGAACTATGCTAGGTGCTGGGTTGAAAGAGGTATGGTCCCTTCCCTGGGGGAATTTTCAGTTTGGTATGGGAGAAGATCCCAGGACAAGTACTGAAAGTCCACTGTTGACAAGTATCATAGTCATAAAAACTGTCCCAAGACTCGAAGGGATATTGAGGAGGGGTTTTCCAACTCTGGGGCTCTGGGAAGTGTACACAAACAAAGTGACATGTCAGATGGATCTTGAAAGATATGTAGGAATTCCTTGGATGGAGCTGTGGCTCTGGAAGGACATTTCAAGCAGGAGAAACCTAATATGTAGAGCCACAAGGCTGCAAAGGGGAGTGACTGGAATTGGTTCAAAGTTCAGTAATAGGGATTAGCTCAAAGTTCAGTGTGTCTGGAGCACGGGGCAGGGAAGGGAGTATCAGGAGCTGAGGCTGATGAGGTAGATCAGGGCTGAGTTAGGAAGTGCATCATATGCTAACATAAAGGGCTTGGATGTGATCCTATAGGCCAGTGAGAACCAACAGATAAGGCTTTCCCAGAGAGTCTAGACAGAAAACAACCTGATTGTGCCTGGAGTGGGTCCTGAGAATCTGCAATAGGATTTTTTTATTGCTAGTAATAATTCTCAGCTTTATTGAGGCGTAATTTATATACAATGAAATGCGCACCTTCTAAGTGTGCAGTTCAATGAGTTTTGACAAATATATATACCCATGTAACCAATACCACCTTAGACTTGGGCAAATGGGGCTCTTGCCCTGTGCCCTGCATCTCAGTGTTAGGGGGCCTGTGCTTTGCAACACCTTCCTTAAAATTTTCAAAGTTTCAAAGTTTAGAGTCTGGGGGCAGCCAGGGCCAGCAATATCCTAAGGTTAGGCTGCCTATAGTACTGAATGGGTCCCAGGTTGACATGGGACCTGATCCATGTTTCTCCCCTTCGAGACACTCTTTGAATCTCTAGATCCCTCCCCCACCCCATGCTTAGAGCCCACCAGATATCCCAAGGAGTTCCAAGATTCTCACTATGGGATCATCTATGGGACTTGTGGTTGGGCCTTGGTTCCAGGGTGGCAGTGTGACAGGTCAATCATTCCACTAGCGAGTGCAGTATTTCTTTGACGCAATTGCATGAACTTATGCAGAATGGCACTGACACACTGATTTTGGGTGATTCAAATAACAACTATGGACAGGGGCTGCACAAAATGTATTTTCCCAAGCTCTGAGCCCAAGGAATTGCCATGTATGTAAAACTACCACTGCAATTAGGACTTACACCATTTTCATCAAGCAAATTTTCCTTGAAAAGCTTTGCAATCAGTCTCATTCTCACTGCCCACCCTTGACCTTATCATCTTGCTTTCTGTCATTGTAGGTTAGTTTGACCTATTCTAGAATTTTGCATGAATGGTTTTGTACAGTATTTAGCCTTTTGTGTCTGGTTTCTTTCAATTAGCATAATGCTTTTAAGATTTTCCACATTGGAGCATGTTTCATGTTTCAGTAGTATGTTCTTTTTTATTGCTGAATAGCCATTCTGTTAAGATACCATAGTGTATGTTGTATATTTGATAACAAATTACAATGTGTGTTGATATACCATTAGGTCCACTGTGTGTGTGTATGGATATACCACGATTTGTATATCTTTTCACCCATTGCTGGACATTGCAGCTATTTCTAGTTTGGGGTTTATATAAACAAAGCTGCTCTAAACACTTCTGTGCAAGGTTTTTTGTGGGCCTATGTTTTAATTTATCTTGGGTAACTATCTAGGAGTGGAATTACTGGACCAAAGCATTGGCTTATGTTTAATTTCATGAGAAACTACTTGACTGATTTCCACAACAGTTGTGCCATTTTATACCCCAATCAACAACATAAGGGAGTTCCTATTGCTTTGTATCTACTTGATATTGATGCCAGGGTTCTTGATTGCGGAGTCAAAGAATGAACTTAGCAAACACCCAAGGTAGGAGAGCCGGGAGAGGCTTTTATTGAGAGATACAGTGGGAGGACAGAGCTCCATCAGGAGGGGACAAGAGAGACCAAGGTGGTGCCTTGTCCAGGGGATTTATAGGCAGTTGAGGATTTTGGGGAACTGATAAAGGGCTTAGGGTGTGGACTTGTTAAAAGTGGTTTAGGATGTTTGTCCCTGATAAAACATTAAGTCCCTTCTAGCATGCTAAAGTGAATCTTACACATGATTACAAATTATTAGCATAATAAAAACGTGGGCTACTTTCCCTTATCTGGGGAGTATCAACTGATCTCACTGAAGAATGACTCTAGAGCTTAATGTTTAACACAGAGTTTTGGTAGGGGGTTTCCCTGCATGGAGTTACATTAGAGTGTAAATATCCCGCCTTGCTTTTTCCGGAGGCCCTCATCCTATTCTGACTACACCCATAGTCCCTGTCTCAGTATTGTTATTTTCTAAATATTTTAGTCATTCTAGTGGGAGTGTACTAATATCTTATGGTAGCTTTATTTGTATTTCACTGATGACTAATAATGTTGAGCATCTTTTCATGCTTATACAATGGCCATTTACATGTCATTTTTTGTGGAGTGTCCATTCTTTGGGTATAATTTATAGACAGTAAAATACACCCATTAAAGGTGTGCAATTCAATGAGTTTAGACAAATGAACACAACCACATCACTAGTACCACCTACCTAGAAGTTTATCAATATTATCGATCTTTTCAAAAGCACCATCTTTTGGTTTCATTTATTTTCTCTGTTTTTGTTTTTTGTTTTGCTATTTCATTGATTTCATCTCTTACCTTTATTATTCCCTTCCTTCTACCTCATTTGGGCTGAATTTGCTCTCTTTTCCTAGCTCCTTAAATTTCAAGTGAGGTCATTGATCTGAGACCTTTATTTTCTAATATAGGTTTTGAGTACTATAAACTTTCCCCTAAGTACTGCTTTAGAGGCATCCCACAAATTTTTATATGTTGTTTTCATTTTCTCTCATTTAAAAATACTTTTTCCATTTTGATTTATTCTTTGGCCCATGGATTCTTTAGAAGTATGTTGTTTAATTTCCAAATATTTTCCAAGGATTTTTTGACATCTTTTTTTCATTGATTTCAAATTTAATTCTGTTGAGATCAGAGAACATTGTCGCTATGATTTCAGTCCTTTAAAATTTATTAAGACTCATTTTATGGCCCAGTTTATGATCTGTCCTGCAAATTGTTCCACATGTGCTTGAGAAGAATGTGTATTCTGCAGATATTGGGTGTAGTGTTCTATTCATGTCAATTACGTCAAGTTGACACATTGTGCTGTTCAAGTGTTTTACATCCTGATTGATTTTCTGTTTACTTGTTTTATCAGTTACTGAGAGAGAACTGTTGACTCTTCCAACTATAATTGTGACTTTGTCTATTTAACTGTTATTTTTTCTATTTCTTGTTTCAGTTCTGCCAGGTTTTGCAGGTATTATAAAACTTGTTATTAGGTACATACACATTTAAGATTGTTATGTTGAACTGATGAAGTGACCCTTTTGTCATTGTAAATGTCTTTACTTTTGGTAATATTCTATGTCTTGAAGTTTACTTTGAAATTAATATAGCCATACCTTGTGTATCTTCATCCATCATTTTAGTTTTAACTTATCTGTGGCTTTATACTTAAAAGATGTTTTTAAAGACAGCAAAAATAAGTTGAGGCCAATTTTGTTATTTATACATTACGGATGACCTCTGACTTTTAATTATGTGCCCTTGTCATATCAGGGGGCTATGTGACATCAACATGACTTACTGATGATCATAACCTTGATTACTTGGTTATGGTGGTGTCTGGCAGATTTCTCTACTGTAAACTACTGTTTCTCCTTTTTCAAATTTTATTCACCATATGTAAGTCACTAAATTCTGCCCACACTCAAGAGGAGGGGAATTAAGCTCCACTTCCTGGAGGGACAAATATCAAGGAATAATTGAAATCTTTTACTATTCTATTTTATCTCCACCATTAGCTTTTTAGCTATAGTGGGGTTTTTTTCTGTAGGGTTTAAAACAAGCATTTTTTAACTTATTACAGTCTACTTTCAAATACTATCGTATGACTTCATGTACCAGTAAGAACCTTAAAACAGCAAACTGATATCTCCCCTCCTATCCTTTGTGGTATTGTTGTAATACATTTTACTTCTCTCTATATTATAAACCCCAGGATACACTGCTATTACTTTTGTTTTAAGTAGTCATTTATAACCAGGAGCTGGATCTTTGAGAAAATAAGCAAAATAGATAAACCTTAGCAAGATGTATCAAGAAAAAAAGAGAGTGAACACACATAAACAAAATCAGGAATGAAAAAGGAATCATCACAACAGACACCACAGAAATACAAAGAATTATTAGAGAATACTATGAAAAATCATGTGCCAATAAATTGGACAACCGAGAAGAAATAGACAAATTCCTAGAAAAATATAACCTTCCAAGACTGATCCAGGAAGAAACAGAAAATCTGAACAGACCAATTGCCAGCAATGAAATCGAATTGGTAATCAAAAAACTATGTAAAAACAAAACTCCTTGTCCAGGCGGCTTCATGGCTGAATTTTATCAAACATTTAAAGAATAGCTCATACTCATCCTTCTTAAAGTATTCTAAAAAGTAGAAAAGGAGGGAATACTTCCAAACTCATTCTAGCATCACTCTTATACCAAAACCAAAGACACCACTAAAAAGAAAATTATGAACCAATATCCCTGATAAATATAGATGCAAAAATCCTCAACAAAATATTAGCAAACCAAATTCAAAAAATACATCAAAAATATCATCCATCAGGACCAAGTGGGACTTATTCCAGGGATGCAAGAATGATGGTACAATATCCATAAGTCAAACAATATCATATACCACATCAACAGAAATAAAGACAAAAATCACATGATCATCTCAATAGATGCTGAAAATGCATTTGACAAAATTCAACGTCCATTCATGATAAAAAGTCTTAACAAAATGGTAATAGAGGGTACGTACATCAACATAATGGGTATAGAGGGTGTGTATCAAGCAAAGAGCCAACATCATCCTTAATAGCAAAAAGCTGAAAGATTTTCCTTTCAGATCGGGAACAAGACAAGGATGCCCACTCTCACCACTTTTATTCAACATAGTATGGGAGGTCCTAGCCTTGGCAATCAGACCACACAAAGAGATAAAAGGCAGCCAGATTGGTAAGGAAGAAGATAAACTGTCACTATTTGCAGATGACATGATATTGTACATAGAAAACCCTAAAGAATCCAGCAAAAAACTACTAGAAATAACAACTGAATTCAACAAAGTTGCAGGATACAAAATTAATACACAGAAATCTGTTGCATTCCTATATACTAACAACAAATTAGCAGAAAGAGAATCAGGAAAACGACTCCATCATGATTACATCCAAAAGAATAAAATACCTAGGAATAAACCTAACCAAGGAGGTGAAAGACCTTTACTTTGAAAACTGTCAGACACTCATGAGAGAAATTAAAAAAGACACCAATAAATAGAAATCTATCCCATGCTCATGGATAGGAAGAATTAATATTGTCAAAATGGCCATCCTGCCCAAAGCAATTTACACATTCAATGCAATCCCTATCAAAATACCAACAGCATTCTTCAATGAACTAGAGCAAATAATCCTAAAACTTATATGGAACCACAAAAGACCCTGAATAGCCAAAGCAATCCTGAGAAAGAAGAACAAAGCTAGGGAGATTATGCTTCCTGACTTCAAACTCTACTACAAAGCCACAGTAATCAAAACAATTTGTGTCTGGCAAAAGAACAGACCCATAGATCAATGGAACAGAATAGAGAGCCCAGATATTAATCCACACATATATGGCCAATTAATATACGATAAAGGAGCCATGGATATACAATGGGGAAATGACAGCCTCTTCAACAACTGGTGTTGGCAAAACTGGACAGCTACATGTAAGAGAATGAAACTTGATTATTGTCTAACTCCATACACAAAAGTAAACTTGAAACGGATCAAAGACCTGAATGTAAGTCATGAAAACATAAAACTCTTAGAAGAAAATACAGGCAAAAAATGTCTTGAATATAAACATGAGCAATTTTTTCCTGAACACATCTCCTTGGACAAGGGAAACAAAATAAAAAATGAACAAATGGGACTACATCAAACTAAAAAGCTTCTGTACAGCAGAGGACACAATCAGCAGAACAAAAAGGCATTCTACATTATGGAAAAATATATTTGTAAATGATTTATCTGATAAGGGGTTAACATCTAAAATATATAAAGAACTCATACGCCTCAACACCCCCAAAAAATAAATAACCAGATTAAAAAACGGGCAGAGGATGTGAACAGATACTTCTCCAAAGAAGAAATTCAGATGGCCAACAGGCACATGAAAAGATGCTTCACATCGCTAATTATGAGGGAAATGCAAATTAAAACAACAATGAGATGTCACCTCACACCAGTTAGGATGGTCACTATCCAAAGACAAGAAATAGAAGATGCTTCGAGGATGCAGAGAAATGGGAACCCTCCTACAGTGTTGGTGGGAATGTAAATTAGTGTAACTGTTATGGAAAGCAGTATGGAGGTTCCTCAAAAAACTAAAAATAGAAATACCATTTGACCCAGGAATTCCACTCCTAGGAATTTACCCGAAGAACACAAGATCCCTGATTCAAAAAGACACATGCACCCCTATGTTTATTGCTGCACTATTTGCAATAGCAAAGATATGGAAGTAACCTAAGTGTCCATCAATAGATGAGTGGATAAATAAGAGGTGGTACATATACACAATGGAATATTATTCAGCCATAAAAAGGAAAGAAATCCTGCCATTTGCAACAACATGGATAGATCTAGAGGGTATTATGCCCAGTGAAGTAAGCCAGGCAGAGAAAGACAAATATCAAATGATTTCACTTATTTGTGGAGTATAAAAACAAAGCAGAACAGAAGGAACAAAATAGCAGTAGAGTCATAGAAACTGAGAAGGGAGTAGTGGTTACCAAGGGGGAGGGGCTGGGGAGAGTGGGTGGGGAGGGAGGGAGAAGGGGATTAAGGGGCACAATAATTCACAGTCACAATATAGGTTGGTCACAGGCTCTGTAGTACAGCACGGAGAATACAGTTAATGATTCTGTAACATGTGACTACATTGATGGACAGTAACTGCCCTGGAGGCAGTGAAGACTTGATAATACGGGTAAATGTAGAACTATGGTGTTGTGTATTTGTTATACAATACATAAGATTGTATACCAATGATATTTTTAAAAAACAGTCACTTATATCTTTTCAAATAATTTATTGAGGCTCAAATCCTAAAACATAAAATTAACCACCTTTAAGTGAAGAAGTCAGTGGCATTTAGTAGTCAATTACCCCTATAGAAAAAGTTTTAAATGCAGAAAAACAAGTCTTTTCATATTTACCCAGGTGTTTACCATTTCTGGTGCCCATCATTGCTTTTTATAAGTTTGTGTTTCCATCTGGTATCATTCCACTTCAACCTGAAGAGTTTCTTTTAACATTTCTTGTAGTGTAGGTCTTTAAATACTTTAAAGACTTCACTCCATTGTCTTCTGGACTTGAAACATGTCAGTTGAGAAGTCTGCGGTGATCTTTAGTTTGGTGCCCCTGTACATAATACATCTCTTTTTCTAGGGCTATGTTAACATTTTCTCTTTATCTGTGGTTTGCAGCAATTTTCTTATTATATGCGTTGGTTTGATTTTCTTTTTACCTTTTTGCAGTATGTTGAACTTCTAGGATCTGTAGTTTTATAGTTTTCATCAGATATGCCAAATTTCAGTCATTATTTATTCAATTTTTTTCTCTGCTCCAGCTCCTCCTGGAACTCTAATTAGACATATGTTAGACTGTATGATATTGAAACATAGGTCACTGAGGTTCTATTAATATTTTTAAAAGACAACAGGCTTATTGAAACATAATTCACATACCACACAATTCACCCATTTAAAGTGTATATTTTAGTATATGGAAAGATATGTGCAACCATCATCACAGTCAATTTAGAACATCTTCCTTGCCTCCAAGGAAACCCCATACTGTTTAGTCACCCCCCATCCCTAAGGAACCACTAATCTAATTTTTGTCTCCATAGTTTTGCCTATTCTGGACATTTCATATAAATGGAATCATATAAATTGTGATCTTTTGTGTCTGGCTTTTTTCACTCAGTATAATGTTTTCAAGGTTCATCCATGTGGTAGCGTGTATCAGTACTTCATGCCTTTTTATGGACAAATAGTCCATTTTATGGATACAATGCTTTGTTTACTCATTCATTTTGTTAACTTTTTATTAGCCTTTTTTCTCTGTGATTCATTTTGGATAGTTTCTATTGCTATTTCTTCTAGTTCATTGATCTTTTCTTCTGCATTGTCTAATCTGCTGTTATGCTCATCTAGTGAGGCTTTTTTATTTCAAATACTGTATTTTCCATCTCTAGAAATTCTGTTTGGTATATACACACACACACTTAAAAAATTCTGTCCTCACTGTATTCATGTTTTCCTATAAATCCTTGAACATGTTTATCATAGTTGTGTTAAAAGTCCTTGTTTGTTGATTCCACCATCTCTGTCATTTCTGGCTTTGTTTCCATTGAGTGATTTTTTTTCCCCTGGCTATGGAAGCAACACATTTTCCTGCTTCCTCACATGTCCAGTAATTTTTAAAAACTGGATCCTAGATACTGTAAATGTTTCATTGTTGAGTGCCTGGATTTTCTGTCTTCCTTTAACTTTGTTCTGAAAGGCAGTTAAGTCACTTGCACATCAGCCTGAGCCTTTCCAGACTTGTTTAAAGGTTCATTAGAGGAGGCCTAGAGTAGCATTTATTCTGGAGCTAGATTATATCTACTGCTAAGATATAACTTTTCTTGGGGCTTCTACTGAATGCTCTGGATTTTCACAAAGTTTCTCTGGCTGATGCATAAACATGGTAACTGAGGCCATGGTAATGACTGTCCAGGGAGAGGATGTCCAATGAGAGAAGAAGGTGGCCCAGAAGAGATCGAATGTCCTTATTTACTAGTAGAGAGCTGGATGCTGAGAGGATGGGCTACAGTCTAGGGAAGTGGTGATAGGGGAGAAAATAGGATAGAGTGGGAGCCCTGTTGGTCATCATCTGAGAATAAGCCTTGGGAGGGACTGCCTATAAGGCCCAGCCAACAGGAATGGGAGGAGGGGTGCCATAGGAGAAGTTGTGAGGCCCAGAACACATTCTGCTGACTACACTGTTCTTTTGGCTCTTGTCCTGCCCTCCCTGCCTCACCTCCAGGCACAACCATTAACACTGCTACAAAGAGAAGGAAAACTAGAGCAAACAAAGGCATGATAGGAATGGAAAGAGTTTCTAAACCCCAAAGAAGGAGAAAACCTCAACTGATACTTTGGAGGCAATAACAGCAGTTGCCACTCTGTCTCCACTGGCCAGCACTGTCAACTTGGCCCTGTGCCTTGCAGCTGGGCCCTGCGGGCTGGCCACATTCCAACCAGCCCACACAGCTTCCCCCCCACCTCTGGCACTGGGAACCATGCCAGCGCCTCCTTAGGCAGCCAGCCATGTGGCCAGGCCCAGGGAGCAGAGTAGGAGGACTCCGGAGCAACTGGGTAGACAGGGGAGGCAGGAGGGGACAGCTCTGTATGGTGGTGGTAGGAATGCTGAGAGCCCAGTCCCGGGAGCCCACCCTCAGTGGCCTCCCTGATGATTCTTGCCTAAATTCAACCCTGCTTTTTAGAATTAGTGACCTCGAAGTAGTGTCACCATCCAGATATTACTCAAACTCATCCTCTGTGGCCTATTCTCCAGTTGGATCCTGTCTATCTCCCCACTGAGCTGGGAGCTCCCTAAGGCCAGAGACTTGCTGGAATCACTGTTTGCTTGACTTCTCTACAGTATACCCACCTTGTAAAAGTGCCTTGGGGGCAGGTGAAAGGAGACCTTTTTTCATCAGCTTTACTGTCAACTTTTCTCTCAACTCAGATGCATGGCCTGCTGACCAACTTTTGATGTACTGCAGAGTTCCTTTTCATTGTGAGCCTCCTGGGGCATGTACAGTAGGATCTGGTTCCCCCCAGTTTGATTTCCATTCAACTTCTCAAAGACACAGTTCTTGGGTAAGGTGAGGCACACCTGGATTTCTTTTTTGAATTAAAAATGAATAAATATTTTCATATGTTGTGGTGGGGGGTGGAATTTTCCTAGACTTCTACTGGAGGAAACTGAAGACCCCTGAGCTGAGGGGGAGAGTTGGTACAGGTCTTCCTCAGCAGGACTGGAATTGTGTGAGGCGGAGACACTTTCTAGGCCATCAGAAAGGAGCCCATGCTCAGTTCCTCCCTCAGACCTGGCAGAATAATGCTCTCTTGCCTGTGGGCCCTGGACCTTCTGGGCTGTGGAGAGTAATATGTATCTATTAGGCTACTTGTCTTGACCCACAGGATCTTTGCCTACTGTCAGTGTGGGTCCTCTAAGAAGCAGATGTCAAGATAGGGCTAAAGGTGTGAGTGATTAACTGGGGGAAACACCTGTGAAGGATACAGGGGTGGTGGAAGCAGGAGTAGCAGGGACAGGATTCCCACCACGGTGTGAAACTGATGCCTGAGAAAGGCCAGGGGCAAGAGGAAAGGGAAGAGGCTTGGGCAGTAAGTCACGGACTGCAGCACAGTTCTGAGAAAGTCTTGGCCAGATTGGTAGGAAATCCCTGAGCAAGGTTTGCCTGTTGGAGGAGTCCCACATCACAGGGAAGGGCTGGGACTGGTCCTCCCTGCCAGACTAGTCACTGGCTGGGAGCAGCCTGCAGGGAACATGGCTGTGGTGCGGGCACCACCACAGATGTCAAAGCAGAGCAGTTGGGGTTGTCTCTGAACTCTGCTCCCTACCACAGGCTCTCTTGGAGGGAGAGCTGAGCAGTGCCCCTTTGTGCACACCACACCATCTTTGCAGACTCCTGAGACTTCTACCTTGCCACCTTGCCTGGGACCAGTTCTCACTGGTCTGCTCCCAACGCAAGTGTTTCTCCCCTTCAGCCAGGCAATCCAGGCCCTACAATTGGCCTGGGCCTCCTCCACAGTAGAGCCCTGGCTCCCAGTCCGCTGCCTTGCTAGAGTGTCTACTCAGAGCAGGCAGGTGTGGAGGCTGCTGGGGATGGGCAGTGGGCTTTGATTCACCACCAGTCAGGTGGTCAGTGCAGGGGGTAGAGATGTTAACAATAGCCCTAAAGGAAAGCTGTTGCTGCTTCTCTCCCTGGTCTGCCCCCTCTGTTCCAAGGCAGACCTGGGAACCAACTCCTCCTCCCCACCTTGGCCTTCAAGGAAACACTAATCTAATTCCTTGTAGATGTATGGATGAATGGCTCCCTGTGATCTTTCAGCTGACCTGTGCTGCTTGAGGTGGGGAAATGAGTGAAGGAATGTGCTGGTGAGTTGTGGATGGCTGACCAGCGCCAGTGGAGTCCCCTCCAGTAAGGATCTTCAGAGAAAGCATCTTGTCTGAAGGGTGGCCACAACACCAGCCTGGCTGGTGGCTGCTCCTGGCCAAGTACCAGGTCTGCTTTGATATTGTGCCTCCAGGACCTAGTCTAAAGCCTGGGGCAAAGTGAGTGCCCAACTCCTGTTGGTTGAACAAGTGCCTCGTCCTGGTTTCCCTTCCCAGTGATCCCCCTTTGCCCTCCGCTAGGAGGTTGGATTCATGAGAGCTGGAGCTGGAACTTTGTTTTGTTCACTGTGATATCCTAGCTCAGCGTCTGGCACATAGTTAGCACTCAACAAAGAGTATCCGTTGGGTGCAAGAGCCCTGTTCCCAGGAGCACAAGAAGGAAGAAAAGGTAAGCTCTGCCCACGAGAGCTCCCAGCCTGATGGAGAGACTCAGTTCCTTAGGCAGCAGATGGGGAGCCCGCACTTTCTCTGAAATACCTAGACATAACGACCCATTTATGAGTCATGCTTGGAATAGTTTTGCATCAAGAGTACCAAGATCTCTGGTGCCCACCTGTCCCCTGGAGATCCCCACAACAAGCCTAGACCCCAGGAAAAA
>JAVSCE010015517.1:0-29187 GCA_032199065.1 Smutsia gigantea
CACAGCGCTGCCAGTCAAACCACGAAGAAGTTTGGGGTGTCCATCTGTACGTAGAAAGTCCAGCCCTAATCTGCTGCAAGCTGGGTCGCAATAAGGTCTTTGGTTTTCCATTTTTTCTGAACAAAAGTTCTTTGTTTCTGAATACATAATAAAGGATTTGCAAAATGCTTCAACAGTGAACAAAAGCCTTGTGTCCTCCTGGCTGCCTGGGGGGTCTTCCCAGGCCAACTGAGCATTTCTGCTGGGCTGGGCTGGTTGCCCACAGCCAGGAACTGCCGATCTAGGCTGGAAGCTGGTCCAGACACCTGGGGAAGAATGCTTCTGTCCCTGCCACGGTTGGGGTTGAGGTGCGGCCCCTCCCAGCCTCTCCCCTGCACTGACCCTGCTACATGCCTGTTAACTGGATAAGGTAAGGTAAGAGCATGAAGTTCACACAGATGCACAGGGACCGCACATCACGGATTCTCACCTAACTCAATAGGTGAACGCAGGACCCGGTAAGATGTCACAGCCAGTTTCAAAGGCAAAGAACTACGCTGACACGCAGGGCAGGTGCGCTGAGACAGATTTACAGATGAATGCAGCGTGATTTTCCGCCAGAGATGCCCCACGTAACCTTTCCTGCTTACTCCAGATTTCCTCTTTGCCTCCCAGCCCATTGTCAGAAATGACCGTGGAGAGAGGTCCTCCTGGACCACAGAGTAAGGCTGGCCTCACTGGGGTCGGCTGGATGGTGTGCCTGGGGACAGCCGAGCACCCTTGTGCTGTCTCTTGAGTCCACCCCACCGGAAGACCGCGCAGTTGCACTTTTTAAGCTTCTGTCATTTTCTGTCCTGCAGCCAGGCAGGCAAGCACACACTCCCATCAGACATCCCTGCACTGCTTATGGATTTGGGCGACGTCACTGCAGAGCTCAGTGAAGTGTCCGCATTGCTCATCCAGTCCTTTGTACTTTGTTCTTCCAGTGGGTTCTGGGTTAGCAATCTCAGGAAGCTGCTTTTCAACAAAAGAGAGCTCTGGAAATCCCTGTCGGCCCACTGTAACAGGCTGAGCATTGTCCTTTCCTCCGGGTTCTGAGGTGGTCTTCCCCCTCAGTGCCGGCACAAGCCCAGAGCCCTCGGGAGGTGTCACAGCAAAGCAAGGCCGCCTGCAGGTGACAGCCAACGTCCTTCACCCATCTCACAGAGGCTAAAACTGAAGTGCGAAGAAGCCGTAGCTTGTCAGGACTGAGGCAAGCAACTCCCACCTCCCCGACGACTGCAGCAGGCCCCCGTGAGCTGGGGGCCCCGAGAAAGGCCGGGAAACGGGTTCCGGAGAGGCCGCCCCCCACGGCCATACACCTGCCCTTCTCAGATGCTCCCCTTGGGTCTCCTTCGGTCCAGCCCCAAAAGCCTTTGGTTAGAAGTGGTCTTTCAGATGTGACCTCTGAGGTGGCCCCTGCCCTATGAACTGAGGGGCTGGATGGGGCCGCTACTGGCCAAGGAATGCCAGTGTGCCCACAGGACCCCCAACCCAGGGCAGGGACTCCGTAAAGGTACTGGGTCTGCTTGAAGCCTGGCAAAAGGTGCCTTTGCTCCTGGGCTGGCGGTGCCACCCACCCCCTCACCAGGCCCCATATGCAGGGCACAGCGGCAGGGACCCCGAGCGAGGGGGAGCATGGCATCCTCAGCGGCCATGTCTCTCCTGGGAAAGACCCCACAGGGCTCAGCTTGGAGCAGTGGCTCCTAATCCAAGGAAATGCAGATCCCCAGGGCCCAGCCCAGACCCACTGCCTCAGCATCCCTGAGCTGGGGCCCAGACGTCAGCATTTTCCCAACTGGACACATATACTGGAGAGCATCTCTGAGCAGACCCCAGGAGGACAGCTCCACTTCCCTGGCCAATCCCCTCACCCTCCACTGGAGTCTGGGGCAAATCAGGAGTGTTCACAGACAGAGCCTGCCCCGACCTTTACTGTGCCTGGAATAACCACAAAGCTGACCGCACCATCAGGGAAGGAAACTCAGAGAGGCTAGAGATGGAAAAGTCAGAAGGAGCCGTGTCAGGGGGTGAGTGCCACCCTGGACCCGGCTCCTGGCCACACCCTCTCAGCACAGGCAGAAGCGCCTTGGCATGACCTGCAGGACCCAGGCCAGTTCTGGAGCCACCGCGACATGCCGTTGAGAAAAGACACAGTCAGATAAAGGCAAGGCTCCCTTTGGCCCTGGGGTCTGGCTTCTCAGGGAACCACTGCGTCCTGACGGCCAGAACAAGGGAGAAGGGGGCACTGTGGAGGATGGGGGCGGGAGGGGGGGCAGGGGAGAGGGCTTGGTGAGGACTCGGACCCAAAGGACAAACCCTGGAACCCTGGGAGCCCAGCCCAGGCTTCATATAGTCCCACTTGTTCATTTTTGCTTTTGTTTCCCTTGCCCGGGGAGATATGGTCATGAAGAAGTTGCTCATGTTTATGTCCAAGAGTTTTTTGCGTATATTTTTTTCTAAGAGTTTTATGGTTTCAGGACTTACATTCAGCTCTTTGATCCACCTTGAGTTTACCTTTGTGTATGGGGTTAGACAGTAGTCCAGTTTCATTCTCTTACATGTAGCTGTCCAGTTTTTCCAACACCAGCTGCTGAAGAGGCCGTCATCTCCCCAATGTATACCCAAGGCTCCCTTATCAAATATTGATTGACTGTATGTGTTTGGGGTGATGTTTGGATTTTCTATTCTATTCCACTGATCTGTGGGTCTGTTTTTGTGCCAATACCAAATTGTTTTGATTACTGTGGCTTTGTAGTAGAGCTTGACGTCAGGGAGCATAATTCCCCCTGTTTTATTCATCCTTCTCAGGATTGCTTTGGCTATTCAGGGTCTTTTGCGGTGCCATATGAATTTTAGAATTATTTGTTCCAGTTCATTGAAGAAAGCTGTTGGTAGTTTGATAGGGATTGCATTGAATCTGTATATTGCTTTAGGTAGTATAGCCATTTTGACAATATTTATTCTTCCTAGCCAAGAGCATGGGATGCATTTCCATTTGTTAGTGTCCTCTTTAATTTCTCTTAGGAGTGTCTTGTAGTTTTCAGAGTATAGGTCTTTCACTTCCTTCGTTAGGTTTATTCCTAAGTATTTTATTCTTTTTGATGCAATCATGAATGGAAGTGTTTTCCTGATTTCTCTTTCTGTTAGCTCATTGTTAGTGTATAGGAAAGAAACAGATTTCTGTGTGTTAATTTTGTATCCTGCAACTTTGCTGAATTCAGATATTAGTTCTAGTAGTTTTAGAGTGGAGTCTTTAGGGTTTTTTATGTACAATATCATGTCATCTGCAAATACTGACAGTTTGACTTCTTCCTTGCCAATCTTGATGCCTTGTATCTCTTTGTTTTGTCTGATTGCCGTGGCTAGGACCTCCAGTACTATGTTGAATAACAGTGGAAAGAGTGAGCATCCATCTTGTTCCCTGTCTTAGATGAAAAGCTTTCAGCTTCTTGCTGTTAAGTAGGATGTTGGCTGTGGGTTTGTCATATATGGCCTTTATGATGTTGAGGTACTTGTTTTTATCATGAATGGATGTTGAATATTGTCGAATGCTTTTTCAGCATCTATGGAGATGATCATGTGGTTTTTGTTCTTTTTGTTGATGTGGTGCATGATGTTGATGGATTTTCGAATGTTGTACCATCCTTGCATCCCTGGGTTGAATCCCACTTGATCATATGGTGTATGATCCTCTTGATGTATTTTTGAATTCGGTTTGCTAATATTTTGTTGAGTATTTTTGCATTTATGTTCATCAGGGATATTGGTCTGTAATTTTTTTTTTTTGGTGGTGTCTTTGCCTGGTTTTGGTATTAGAGTGATGCTGGCTTCACAGAATGAGTTTGGAAGTATTCCCTCCTCTTCTATTTTTTGGAAAACTTTAAGGAGGGTGGGTATTATGTCTTCTCTATATGTCTGATAAAATTCAGCAGTGAATCCATCTGGCCAGCGGGTTTTGTTCTCGGGTAGTTTTTTGATTACCGATTCAATTTCATTGCTGGTAATTGGTCTGATTAGATTTTCTATTTCTTCCTTGTTCAGTCTTGGAAGGTTGTATTTTTCTAAGAAGTTGTCCATTTCTTCTACATTTTCCAGCTTGTTAGCATATAGATTTTCATAGTATTCTCTAATAATTCTTTGTATTTCTGTGAGGTTTGTCATGATTTTCCCTTTCTCATTTCTGATTCTGTTTATGTGTGTAGATTCTCTTTTTCTCTTAATAAGTCTGACTAGGGGTTTATCTATTTTGTTTATTTTTTCGAAGAACCAGCTCTTGGTTTCATTGATTTTTTCTATTGTTTTATTCTTCTCAATTTTATTTATTTCTTCTCCGATCTTTATTATGTCCCTCCTGATGACTTTGGGCCCCATTTGTTCTTCTTTTTCCAATTTCAATAATTGTCACTTTAGACTGTTTATTTGGGATTGTTCTTCACTGTTTAAATAGGCCTGGAATGCAATATTCTTTCCCCTTGGAACTGCCTTTGCTGCGTCCCACAGAAGTTGGACCTTTGCGCTGTTGTTGTCATTTGTCTCCATATATTGTTTGATCTCTGTTTTAATTTTGTCATTGATCCATTGATTATTTAGGAGCATGTTGTTAAGCCTCCATGTGTTTGTGAGCCTTTTTATTTTCTTTCTAAAATTTATTTGTAGTTTTATACCTTTGTGATCTGAGAAGTTGGTTGGTAGAATTTCAATATTTTTGAATTTACTGAGGTTCTTTTGGTGGCCTAGTATGTGGTCTATTCTGGAAAATGTTCCACGTGCACTTGAGAAGAATGTGTATCCTGCAGCTTTTGGGTGTAGAGTTCTGTAGATGTCTGTTAGGTCCATCTGTTCTAGTGTGTTGTTCAGTGCTGCTGTGTCTTTACTTATTTTCTGTCTGGTTGATCTGTCCTTTGGAGTGAGTGGTGTGTTGAAGTCTCCTAAAATGAATGCATTGCTGTCTATTTCCTCCTTTAATTCTGTTAGTATTTGTTTCACATATGCTGGCGCTCCTGTGTTGGGTGCATATATATTTATAATGGTTATTATCTGCTTGTTGGACTGACCCCTTTATCATTATGTAATGTCCTTCTTTATCTCTTGTTACTTTCTTCGTTTTGAAGTCTATTTTGTCTGATACAAGTACTGCAACCCCTGCTTTTTTCTCCCTGTTGTTTGCATAAAATATCTTTTCCCATCCCTTCACTTTTAGTCTTTGTATATTTTTGGGTTTGCGGTGAGTCTCTTGTAATCAGCATATAGATGGGTCTTGTTTTTTTATGCATTCTATTACTCTGTGTCTTTTGATTGGTTCACTCATTCCATTTACATTTGTGGTGATTATTGATAAGTATGTACTTATTGCCATTGCAGGCTTTGGATTCGTGGTTACCAAATGTTCAAGGGTAGCTTCTTTACTATCTAACTTAATTCTATTATTAAGCTATTATATACACAGTCTGATGATTCTTTATTTCTATCTCTTCTTATTCTTTCTCCTCCATTCTTTATATGTTAGGTGTTTTATTCCATACTCTTTTGTGTTTCCTTTGACTGTTTTTGTGGATAGTTGATTTTATTTTTTGCCTTTAGTTACTATTTGGATGGTCTGCTTTCTTTGCTGTGATTTTATTTTCTCTGGTGACATCTATTTAGCTTTAGGAGTGCTTCCATGTAAAGCAGTCCCTTTAAAATATCCTGTAGAGGTGGTTTGTGGGAGGCAAATTCCCTCAACTTTTGATTGTCTGGGAATTGTTTAATCCCTCCCTCAAATTTAAATTTTAATCGTGCTGGATACAGTATTCTTGGTTGAAGGCCCTTCTGTTTCATTGTGTTAAATATATCATGCCATTCTCTTCTGGCCTGTAGGGTTTCTGTTGAGAAGTCTGATGAGAGCTTAATGGGTTTTCCTTTGTAAGTGATCTTTTTTCTCTCTCTGGCTGCCTTTAATACTCTGTCCTTGTCTTTCACCTTCACCATTTTAATTATTATGTCTTGGTGTTGTCCTCCTTGGGTCCCTTGTGTTGGGAGATCTGTGGGCTTCCATGGTCTGAGAGACAATCTCCTTCCCCAGCTTGGGGAAGTTTCCAGCAATTATTTCTTCAAAGATACTGTCTATCCCTTTTTCTCTCTCTTCTGCTTCTGGTACCCATATAATGCGAATATAGTTCTGTATGGATTGGTCACACTGTTTTCTTAATATTCTTTCATTCCTAGAGATTCTTTTATCTCTCTCTGCCTCAGCTTCTCTGTACTCATGTTCTCTGATTTCTATTCCATTAACAGTCTCTTCCACCTCATCCAGTCTTTTATTAAGCTCATCTATTTGATTGTTTCATTTGTGTTACCTCCCTCCGGACTTCATCCCTTAGCTCTTGCATATTTCTCTGTAGGTCCATCAGCATGGTTATGACTTTTATTTTGAATTCTTTTTCAGGGAGATTGGTTATATCTATTCCCCCAGGCCCTCTCTCTGGAGTTGTCTGAGTGATTTTTGATTGGACCAGATTCTTCTTTCTTTTCATGGTGATAGAAGTGGTTGGAGGCAGGTGGCATGTGTGTCAGCTGGGAGAACAACGTCCCTTCTTGCTTGTTCGCCTTGCCTTCTCTGCAGCCTGTGCCCGCACACAGGGAGGTAGTCTCTGGGATAATCCCCTGATCTGCTATGGGCAGAGCCACCCTCAGGCTAGCCTAGCACATTTTGTGGGATGGCAGCCATGCCCAGGGTATTCGACTGTGAGGATGGCACCCCTTCCTTCATTCCGGACCTTGCTCTGGCTTCCACTGCCTGTGCCAGTTACCTGCACACCAGGAGGCAGTCTCTCGATAATCCCCTGAGCAACTGTGGGCAGGGCCGCCCTCAGGTTAGCCTAGAGCACCACGGGTTTTGCAGCCATGCCAGGTGTATTCTCCTGCGAGGACAGCGCCCCTTCATGCCTTCCAGACCTTGCTCTGGCTTGCGCTGCCTGTCCAGTTTAGCTGCGCCCTGGAAGGAGAGTCTGTGTGGTTGTTGTGGGTGGGGCTGCTCTCTGGTTGCACCAGTCCGTCTGCAGCACCGGCCGGGGGGAATGAAAGTCAGGCTGCTATCACCATCGGTGGCTTCGGGCCTGCTTTACCCGGCAGGCGGTTCCCAGCCTGCTGGGCTGAGTGTGCTGGGACGATTTTGTTCTGCTCTTGGGCCTTGTCCCTTTTAAGACTTTTAAAAAAGCACCTGCTTTTCTTTTGTCCCAGGGGAGCCGGCTGTGGGGACCCACTTGCAGTCTCCATCTCGGAGCCTGCCCTTCCATTTCGCTAATCTCCAGTACACCATGCAATGTGTGTCTGTGCTCCCAGTGCAGATCACCAGAGCTGGTTATTTAGCAGTCCTGTGCTTCCACTCCCTCCCCACTCTGATTCTTTTCCTCCAGCAAGTGAGCTGAGGTAGGGGGACTGCTCAGGTCCCGCTGGGTCATGGCTTTGTATCTTACCTGCTTCATGAGATGCTGAGTTCTCACAGATGTAGATATACTTATAAAAACCCTTGTGATTGCATTGGGCCCACCTGGATAGTCCATGGTAATCTCCTTACTTTTTAAGGTCAGCTGATTAACAAGTTAAATCTATTCACAACCTCAATTTCCCTTTATTATGGAAATTTCCATGCTTACAGATTCTGGTGTTACAATGTGGACATCTTTGGAGCAGTCTTTCTTTTGCCTACCACAATTCCCTTTTCATTTTTTCTATTCTCCCATGCCTGTTTAGCCAATTCCTTACATTAACTACTATATGTTATAATAACTGTACAGTTTCCGTGTTTCTAGCTGGATCCTGCCTGATCTCAATACTTTAATGGTTATTGCTTCTAGATGTGTTACATGTACACAATGGAATACTATTCAGCCATAAGAAAGAAACAAGCCTACCATTTGCAACAACATGGATGGAGCTGAAGGATATTATGCTCAGTGAAATAATCCAGGTGGAGAAAGACAAGTACCAAATGATTTCCCTCATTTGTGGAGTATAACAACGAAGCAAAACTGAAGGAACAAAACAGCAGCAGGCTCACAGACTCCAAGAAGGGACTAGAGGTTACCAAAGGGGAGGGATGTAGGAGGGCAGGTGGGGAGTGAGGAAAAGGGGATTGAAGGGTATTATGATTGGCACACATGGTGTGGGGGGGATCATGGGGAAGACAGTGTAGCACAGAGAAGGCAAACAGTGAATCGGTGGCATCTTACTACACTGATGGGCAGTGACTGCAATGGGGGACTCAATAATATGCGTGAATGTAGTAACCACATTGTTTTTCATGTGAAACCTTCATAAGAGTGTATATTAATAATACCTTAATAAAAAATGGTTATTGCTTCTTACATGGAAGTTTTCTACCTATCCTATCTATCAATCATCTATTTCTATCATCTATCTATCTATCTATCTATCCTTTCACCAGCTATCTTATTGAACTAGATTTTCCAGGCATTCAGGAAATAAGTATAACTTCCCCTCCTATGTTCAGTTATTTCTTTCTTTTGTTCAATTTTACAGTCTGACACTTTCAGAATAATGTTCAGTAACAGAGGTGGGTGCCCTTGTTTTGCACCTAAAGTGTGTGTACATGCCTACATGTGTACAAAAATAAAGGATAGTTTTATTATTATTTTTTGGCCTATGGAAATGTGGCTTTATTTTGAAATAATTTGAAGTAACAGTGTATGCATTTAAAAAATCAAGTTAGCTTACATAACCCCACTCTAATCTCCAAAATCTTTTCTGTATTCTTTCATTGGTAGTACTCGCAGCAAATCACACATCGTCCTGATCGACGTGGGGCACCTTGAGTGTGTCTTCTTTCAGCTTGGCACTTGCAGGTCAGAGCTGATGCACCATAAATATATATATTTTAATTTTGGTATCATTAATATGCAATCACAGTAAAGGATAGTTGGAAAGAAATGTTAACCTAATCCTATTTTACTAAAGCATTTTTCATGTTTTTAAAAGATTTTAGTTTTTTTAACCTTGACTTATCTCTTAGTTTTTGGATATTTAATAAGTTCCCATTGTTCAAAATTCAAAGCATACAAAAGACCAATAATAAGATAGTGTAATAAAAAACTTCCCATCTTGTCTCCATCCCCAGGGGCAACTAAAGTTATCAGTTTCTTATGTGTCTTGCCAGAGATATTTTGTGCAGATACAGATATAAGAGCTCTTTTCTGACTTCTTTGTTTTCTCCTTCTCCCAATTAGAAAAGACAGTGGAAACTTATCAAATGTCATAATGACTTATGATGGTCATATATATGTGAGTGTCTCTCTCTATTTTTTTCTTCTTCTTTGACATACTAGACTTCTGAGATCTATTTTGAATGAGCTCATTTACGGTATCTGTATATGATGTTTGCTAATATTTTATTAAGCATTTGTTTCAATATTTATATTCAAGATACTGAGACTGGTCTGTTGTGTGTGTGTGGTATTTTAACTGGTTTAGCTAGTTTTGCTATCAGTGTTTGCATTAGAGTCCAGCCAGAAAAACAGAAACCACATTAGCTGTGCCAAACAGACGGATTCAATACAGGGAGCTGTTTCCCAGGGACGGAAGGGCTGAAAGAACGTGGAGGGGACATAAAGTAAACCCAGAGTTCAGGAAGCAGCTTCTGCCCTAGCCGTTGGTGCTTAGACGTCTGGGGCGGAGCAGGAGGCAGGTCAGGTGTGCCCAGAGAGCCCTGAGTCAGAGGCAGCTGCTGCTTCTGCAGCCACTCTCCGCTAGTGTCTCGTGGTGGAATCTGAATGGCCAAGGGACCAGTCCCTTATCTAGCCGCCACAGAGGGCTGTTTGAGACCTGAGATGGTAGGTAAACAGCCCCTGTGCAAAACAAGAGGCTTTCCTTCTCCCTCCGTGCCCTTGAATGGTTTAAATAGCCTGGAAAGCACCTGTTCTTTCAAAGAATTGCCATCTGAGCATGAGGTTTTGTGGGGGAATAGTTCACTGACAGCTTTTACAGTTTTTACCCAAATTATGGAGTTAGCCTTTCCATCTTTCCTCCCCTTCAGTTTGAGTCAGATGTACTTGCCTTCCAGACCATTAACTGGCAGAGGGTTGCCTACAGTATTGTTTTATCATTATTTCTCCTACTTAATCTTGATTTTCTGTATTTGCGCTCTTCCATCCCTGTCTTTTTTTTTTTAAGTGATCTAGTTTGTGGTCTTTCCCCTTTGTTTTCAGAAAGAACTAGATCTTGAATTCATTATCAATTCTTCTGTTTTTTTTCCCCCTTAAGTTTTCTATTAATTTTTCTTGTTTTCTTCCCCTAGATTAGTTTTTGCATGAAGTGTTTAAGGATATGATTATTACTTTGCATTTAGCTTTGACCCTATCCCACAGGGTTTGATATATAATATCCTCATTATTGTAATTTCCTAGATGGGCTGCAAGTTATAGTTTGATTTCCTTTTCAAAACAAGGAAAAACAGACTTTTTAAAAACATTTCTGATAGGTTGGATATTAATTTTTTTTTGCTTCAACTTTATTATTTTTAGTTTTATTGTAGTTTTAGAATGCGGTTTCTATTTCACTTCTTGGAATTTATTGAGGTTTTCTTTGTGATCTAATATATTGTATGACTGTCTAAGTCTATTATTTTTGAAAAGGCAGCGTACTGTACTTTCTTTTCAGGACACAGAATTAGATGTATATGTATAAGATCAGCCTTGTTCGTCCTATTATTCAGAACATCTAGATCTGTTTTTTTGTTTGTTTCTTTTTATAATTTTTTGATCTTGATGACAGGGACTAAAAAGAAGTGAGTTAAAATATCTTACTATTCTTACTATTAATGTGTTTCTGCCATGTTTTATATTTCATGAGAGGTATCTTTTCATTGTAGATTATAAAATTCATCATGATGAAGTGACCCTTGGATATATAACTTAAGGAGTTTTCCTTGAATTCAGATTTCTCTGATACTAATATTATACCCCTTCCCTTGCTTTCTTCTTATTTACCATCATTTACCCATCAGTTTACCTCATTTTACTTGTAATTTTACTTTCTTTTCTGAGTCACTTTAATATGTGAGCACAGTTAGATTTTTTAAATCCACTATGATATTTTTACCTTTTATTACATTTATCTGATTATAATTGACTGCATTTATTTACAAGTATTTTTTATGTGTATTTTTAATATTTCTTCAGTTTCGTCCTTTGTGTTGTCTTGTTTTCCCCTTTGAACTTAGAAGGCATATAGTCTGGGTTCTGGTATTTACCATTATAATTTTGAATAACATGCTAAAATCTATTTTTTTCATCCTGTATCAATTTCAGTAACATAAAACTATCTCTATTTTATCATATAAAAAAACAGAAAATTGGTACATCAGTTCTCCCTTCTCCACCGGGGATATGTTCCAAGACTCCCAGTCTTGGAACCACGGAGAGGATCAAACCTCATATATACTGTATTTTTTCCTATATGTACATCCTATGATAAAGTTTAATTTATAAATTAGGCACAGTAAGGGATTAACTACAATAGATAATCAAATAAAACAATTATAACAATAGACTGTAGTGAAAGTTATATGAACTTTCTCTCTCAAAATATCTTTTTGTGCTGGGCTCACCCTTGTGATGTGAGATGAAAAAATGCCCACGTGAAGACCTGGGGTAAAGTGAATGATGCAGGCACTGTGACATGGCATTCAGCTACTACGGACCTCTGACACTACATCAGAAAGAGAATCACCTGCTTCTAGACCATAGTTGACCATGATAACTGAAACCACAGAAAGTGGTTTCTTCACTTAGCATGTTTTCTTTGAGCTCTATGCACATTAAATTATTCACTACCTTATTCCTTTTATGGTGGAGTAATTCTGCATTGCATGGATACACCATATTTTGTTTATCCATTCATCTGTTGATAGACATTTGGATGGTTTCCACCTTTTGGCTATTGTGAATAATGTTGCTATGAACATTCACATACACATATTTTCTAAATATCTGTTTGAATTATTTGGGGTATGTACCTAGTGGAATTGCTGGGTCATTACTACATTTTAATTAGAATTCCCTATTCTTCAAGATGTGTGGGTGAAATTATTTTCTGTGGCTTCCTACAGGATTCCCATCCAGCCTTTCATGTTTTCTCAATTCTCCAGGCTCACCTGGAGTTCTCAAAATGCAAGAAGTAGAGGGCTTCACAGTGAGGTGCTGACCTCTACACTACCTGCTTCATGAGTCTCTTTGGTAGACCAGATAGAAAAATCAGGAAGGATATCAAAGAAGTGAACACAGGACAGAGAGAAATAGTCAAGGAGGTGGTCTGGAGGAGTCTGGAGGGGTTTCTTTCAATCAAAATTTGTGTGACAGAGGCTTTTGAGAATGAGAGGAGCAGGGAGGAAGCAGGAGAAAATGGGAATAGACAGCAGAAAGTGTCAGGATTTGGAGATGATATGATGGGGGAAGCTTAAAGTATTTGCTTTAAGTATGAATGAAAAGACTTTGTTTGCTTTCATTAAAATAATTTTCTGCATGAAAGACCAGATGTGCAGATGTTTAGAGCACCCAAATCATGCTCCAGAGTTCTCCTCTAAGACCCTTATTTATTTAAACATAACACTGACTATATTTGGGTCTGGTAGGGCAATGTCTCTTTTGCTATTATTTTTTAAATAGCTTATTTTGGTATCATTAATCTACAATTACATGTGCAATATTATGGTTATTAAACTACCCCTTCATCAGGTCCCCCCCACCAACCAAATTACAGTCACTGTCCATCAGCATAGTGAGATGCTATAGAGTCACTACTTGTCTTCTCTGAGTTGTACAGCCCTCCCCGTGCCCCCCTAACATTACATCTGCTAATCGTAATGCCCCATTTTCCCCTTTGTCCCTCCCTTCCCACCCATCCTCCCCAGTCCCTTTCCCTTTGGTAACTATTAGTCTGTTCTTGGGTTCTGTGAGTCTGCTGCTGTTTTGTTCCTTCAGTTTTTTTTCTTAGTTCTTATACTCCACATATGAGTGAAATCATTTGATACTTGTCTTTTTCAGCTTGGCTTATTTCACTGAGCATAATACCCTCTAGCTCCATGCATGTTGTTGCAAATGGTAGGATTTGTTTTCTTCTTATGGCTGAATAATATTCCATTGTGTATATGTACCACCTCTTCTTTAACCATTCATCTACTGATGGACACTTAGGTTGCTTCCATTTCTTGGCTATTGTAAATAGTGCTGCGATAAACATAGGGGTGCATCTGTCTTTTTGAAACTGGGCTGCTGCATTCTTAGGGTAAATTCCTAGGAGTGGAATTCCTGGGTCAAATGGTGTTTCCATTTTGAGTTTTTTGAGGAACCTCCATACTGCTGTCCACAATGGTTGAACTAATTTGCAGTCCCACCAGCAGTGTAGGAGGGTTCTCTTTTCTTCACATCCTCGCCAACATTTGTTGTTTGTGTTTTGGATGTTGCCTATCGTCACTGGTGTGAAGTGGTATCTCATTGTGGTTTTAATCTGCATTTCTCTGATGATTAGTGATGTGGAGCATCTTTTCCTGTGCCTGTTGGCCATCTGAATTTCTTCGTTAGAGAAGTGTCTATTCATGTCCTCTGCCCATTTCTTAATTGGATTATTTACTTTTTGTTTATTGAGGTGCATGAGTTCTTTAAATATTTTGGATGTCAACCCCTTATTGGATACGTCATTTATTAATATATTCTCCCATACTGTGGGATGTCTTTTTGTTCTACTGATGGTGTCCTTTGCTGTACAGAAGCTTTTCAGCTTGATATAGTCCCACTTGTTCATTTTTGCTTTTGTTTCCCTTGCCTGGGGAGATATGTTCATGGAGAAATCGCTCATGTTTATGTCCAAGAGATTTTTGCCTATATTTTTTTCTAAGAGTTTTATGGTTTCATGACTTACATTCAGGCCTTTGATCCACCTTGAGTTTACCTTTGTGTATGGGGCCAGACAGTAGTCCAGTTTCATTCTCTTACATGTATCTGTCCAGTTTTTCCAACACCAGCTGCTGAAGAGGCTGTCATTTCCCCATTGTATATCCAAGGCTCCTTTATCAAATATTAATTGACTGTATATGTTTGGGTTAATGTTGGATTTTCTATTCTGTTCCACTGGTCTGTGGGTCTGTTTTTGTGCCAATACCAAATTGTCTTGATTACTGTGGCTTTGTAGTAGATCTGGAAGGCAGGGAGCGTAATTCCCCATTTTATTTCTCCTTCTCAGGATTGCTTTGGCTATTCGGGGTCTTTTGTGGTTCCATATGAATTTTAGAATTATTTGTTCCAGTTCATTGAAGAAAGCTGTTGGTAGTTTGATAGGGATTGCGTTGAATCTGTAGGTTGCTTTAGGTAGGACGGCCATTTTGACAATATTTGTTCTTCCTAGCCAAGAGCATGGGATGCATTTCCATTTGTTAGTGTCCTCTTTAATTTCTCTTAGGAGTGTCTTGTAGTTTTCAGAGTACAGGTCTTTCACTTCCTTCATTAGGTTTATTCCTAGGTATTTTATTCTTTTTAATATAATTTATTTTATTATCATTAATTTACAATTACATGTGCAATATTACGATTATTAAACTACCCCTTCATCAGGTCCCCCCCACCAACCCCATTACAGTCACTGTCCATCAGCGTAGTGAGATGCTATAGAATCACTACTTGTCTTCTCTGAGTTGTACTGCCCTCCCCGTGCCCCCCCAACATTACATCTGCTAATCGTAATGCCCCTTTTTCCCTCTTATCCCTCCCTTCCCACCCATTTTCCCCAGTCCCTTTCCCTTTGGTAACTATTAGTCCGTTCTTGGGTTCTGTGAGTCTGCTGCTGTTTTGTTCCTTCAGTATTTTTTCTTTGTTCTTATACTCCACATATGAGTGAAATCATTTGATACTTGTCTTTTTCGGCTTGGCTTATTTCACTGAGCATAATACCCTCTAGCTCCATCCATGTTGTTGCAAATGGTAGGATTTGTTTTCTTCTTATGGCTGAATAATATTCCATTGTGTATATGTACCACATCTTCTTTATCCATTCATCTACTGATGGACACTTAGGTTGCTTCCATTTCTTGGCTATTGTAAATAGTGCTGCATAAACATAGGGGTGCATCTGTCTTTTTCAAATGGGCTGCTGCATTCTTAGGGTAAATTCCTAGGAGTGGAATTCCTGGGTCAAATGGTATTTCTATTTTGAGTTTTTTGAGGAACCTCCATACTGCTTTCCACAATGGTTGAACTAATTTGCAGTCCCACCAGCAGTGTAGGAGGGTTCCCTTTACTCCACATCCTCGCCAACATTTGTTGTTGTTTGTGTTTTGGATGTTGGCTTATCCTCACTGGTGTGAGGTGATATCTCATTGTGGTTTTAATCTGCATTTCTCTGATGATTAGTGATGTGGAGCATCTTTTCATGTGCCCGTTGGCCATCTGAATTTCTTCTTTGGAGAAGTGTCTATTCATGTCCTCTGCCCATTTCTTAATTGGATTATTTGCTTTCTGTTTGTTAAGGTGCATGAGTTCTTATATATTTTGGATGTCAACCCTTTATCAGATACGTTTTTTATGAATATATTCTCCCATACTGTAGGATGTCTTTTTGTTCTACTGATGGTGTCCTTTGCTGTACAGAATATTTGCAGCTTGATATAGTCCCACTTGTTCATTTTTGCTTTTGTTTCCCTTGCCCGGGGAGATATGGTCATGAAGAAGTCACTCATTTTTATGTCCAAGAGATTTTTGCCTATGTTTATTTCTAAGAGTTTTATGGTTTCAGGACTTACATTCAAGTCTTTGATCCACCTTGAGTTTACCTTTGTGTATGGGGCTAGACAGTAGTCCACTTTCATTCTCTTACATGTAGCTGTCCAGTTTTTCCAACACAAGCTGCTGAAGAGGCTGTCATCTCCCCATTGTATATCCAAGGCACTTTTATCAAATATTAATTGACTGTATATGTTTGGGTTAATGTTTGGATTTTCTATTCTGTTCCACTGGTCTGTGGGTCTGTTTTTGTGCCAATACCAAATTGTCTTGATTACTGTGGCTTTGTAGTAGAGCTTGAAGTCAGGGAGTGTAATCCCCCCTGTTTTATTCCTCCTTCTCAGGATTGCTTTGGCTATTCGGGTCTTTTGTGGTTCCATATGAATTTTAGAATTATTTGTTCCAGTTCATTGAAGAAAGCTGTTGGTAGTTTGATAGGGATTGCATTGAATCTGTAGATTGCTTTAGGTAGTACAGCCATTTTGACAATATTGATTCTTCCTAGCCAAGAGCATGGGATGCATTTCCATTTGTTAGTGTCCTCTTTAATTTCTCTTAGGAGTGTCTTGTAGTTTTCAGAGTACAGGTCTTCACTTCCTTCGTTAGGTTTATTCCTTGGTATTTTATTCTTTTTGATGCAATTGTGAATGGAATTGTTTTTCTGATTTCTCTTTCTGTTAGTTCATCATTAGTGTATAGGAAAGCAACAGATTTCTGTGTGTTAATTTGTATCCTGCAACTTTGCTGAATTCAGATATCAGTTCTAGTAGTTTTGGAATGGAATCTTTAGGGTTTTTTATGTACAGTATCATGTCATCTGCAAATAGTGACAATTTGACTTCTTCTTTACCAATCTGGTTGCCTTGTATGTCTTTGTTTTGTCTGATTGCTGTAGCTAGGACCTCCAGTACTATGTTGAATAACAGTGGAGAGAGAGGGCATCCCTGTCTTGTTCCCGATCTTAGATGAAAAGCTTTCAGCGTCTCGCCGTTAAGTATGATATTAGCTGTGGGTTTGTCATATATAGCCTTTATGATGTTGAGGTACTTGCCGTCTATACCCATTTTGTTGAGAGTTTTAATCAGGAATGGATGCTGAATTGTGTCAAATGCTTTTTTAGCATCTATGGAGATGATCATGTTGTTTTTGTTCTTCTTTTTGTTGATGTGGTGGATGATGTTGATGGATTTTCGAATGTTGTACCATCCTTGCATCCCTGGGATGAATCCCACTTGATCATGGTGTAAGATCCTCTTGATGTATTTTTGAATTCGGTTTGCTAATATTTTGTTGAGTATTTTTGCGTCTACATTCATCAGGGATATTGGTCTGTAATTTTCTTTTCTGGTGAGGTCTTTGCCTGGTTTTGGTATTAGAGTGATGCTGGCTTCATAGAATGTGTTTGGAAGTATTCCCTCCTCTTCTATTTTTTGGAAAACTTTAAGGAGAATCGGTATTATTTCTTCTCTATATGTCTGGTAGAATTCAGAGGTGAATCCATCAGGCCCAGAGGTTTTGTTCTTGGGTAGTTTTTTGATTACCAATTCCATTTCGTTGCTGGTGATTGGTCTGTTTAGTTTTTCTGTTTCTTGCTTGGTCAGTCTTGGAAGGTGGTATTTTTCTAGGAAGTTGTCCATTTCTTCTATGTTTTCCAGCTTGTTAGCATATAGATTCTCATAATATTCTCTTATGATTCTTTGTATTTCTGTGGGGTCCGTTGTGATTTTTCCTTTCTCATTTCTAATTGTGTTTATGTGTATAGATTCTCTTTTTCTCTTAATGAGTCTGGCTAGGGGTTTATCTATTTTGTTTATTTTTTCAAAGAACCAGCTCTTGGTTTCATTGATTTTTTCTATTGTTTTATTCTTCTCAATTTTATTTATTTCTTCTCTAATCTTTAGTATGTCCCTCTTTCTGGTGACTTTGGGCCTCATTTGTTCTTCTTTTTCCAATTTCAGTAATTGTGTCTTCAGACTATTCATTTGGGAATGTTCTTCTTTATTTAAATAGGCCTGGATTGCAATATACTTTCCTCTTAGAACTGCCTTTGCTGCATCCCACAGAAGTTGTGGCTTTGTGTTCTTGTTGTCATTAGTCTCCATATATTCTTTGATTTCTGTTTTGATTTGGTCATTAACCCATTGATTAATTAGGAGAGTGTTGTTAAGTCTCCATGTATTTGTGAGCCTTTTGATTTCTTTCTAAAATTTATTTCTAGTTTTATACCTTGGTGATCTGAGAAGTTGGTTGGTAGGATTTCAATATTTTTGAAATTACTGAGGTGCTTTTTGTGGCCTAGTATGTGGTCTATTCTGGAAAATGTTCCATGTGCACTTGAGAAGAATGTGCATCCTGTTGCTTTTGGGTGTAGAGTTCTGTAGATGTCTGTTAGGTCCATCTGTTCTAGTGTGTTGTTCAGTGCCTCTGTGTCTTTACTTATTTTCTGTCTGGTTGATCTGTCCTCTGGAGGGAGTGGTGTGTTGAAGTCTCCTAAGATGAATGCATTGCTGTCTATTTCTCCTTTAATTCTGTTATTATTTGTCTCACATATGCTGGCGCTCCTGTGTTGGGTGCATATATATTTATAATGGTTATATCTTCTTGTTGGACTGACCCCTTTATCATTATGTAATGTCCTTCTTTATCTTTTGCTACTTTCTGCGTTTTGAAGTCTATTTTGTCTGATACAAGTACTGCAACACCGGCTTTTTTCTCTTTGTTGTTTGCATGAAATATCTTTTTCCATCCCTTCACTTTTAGTCTGTGTATATCTTTGGATTTGAGGTGAGTTTCTTGTAGGCAGCATATAGATGGGGCTTGCTTTTTTATCCATTCTGTAACTCTGTGTCTTTTGATTGGTGCATTCAGTCCATTTACATTTAGGGTGATTATTGATAGGTATGTACTTATTGCCATTGCTGGCTTTAGATTCGTGGTTACCAAGTGTTCAAGCGTTGCTTCTTTACTATCTAGCAATCTAACTTAACTTTCCTGTTAAGTTATTGTAAACACAGTGTGATGTTTCTTTCTGTCTCTCCCTTCTTATTCCTCCTCCTCCATTCTTTCTATAATAGGTGTTTTATTCTTTGCCTTTAGTTAGAATTTGGATGGCCTGCTTTCTTTGGTATGATTTTATTTTCTCTGGTGACATCGTTTTAGCCTTAGGTGTGCTTCCAGCTAGAGCAGTCCATTTAAGATATCCTGTAGTGGTGGTTTATGAGAGGCAAACTCTCTCAACTTTCGTTTATCTGGAAATTGTGTAATCCCTCTGTCATATTTAAATGATAATCGTGCTGGATACAATATTCTTGGTTCGAGGCCCTTCTGTTTCATAACGTTAAATATTATCATGCCATTCTCTTCTGGCCTGTAAGGTTTCTGTTGAGAAGTCTGATGATAGTCTGATGGGTTTTCCTTTGTAGGTGATCTTTTTTCTCTCTCTAGCTGCCTTTAATACCCTGTCTTTATCTTTGATCTTTGCCATCTTAATTATTATGTCTTGGTGTTGTCTTCCTTGGGTCCCTTGTGTTGGGAGATCTATGAGCTTCGGTGGACTGCGAGACTACTTCCTTCCCCAGCGAGGGAAAGTTTTCAGCAATTATTTCTTCAAAGACACTTTCTATACCTTTTTTTCTCTTCTTCCTCTGGTACTCCTATAATGCGAATATTGGTCCGTTTGGATTGGTCACACAGTTCTCTTAATATTCTTTGATTCCTAGAAATCATTTTATCTCTCTCTGCCTCAACTGCTCTGTACTCCTGTACTCTGTTTTCTATTCTATTAACAGTCTCTTGCATCTCATCCATTCTGCTGTTAAGCCCGTCGATCGCTTGTCTGATTTCTGTATTGTCTTTCCTCAGTTCCCTCACTTCCTCCCGCAGCTCTTGCACATTTCTCTGTAGTTCCATCAGCATGGTTATGACTTTTATTCTGAAATCTTTTTCAAGGAGGCTGTGCATTTCCATCCCTTCAGACTCCCTCTCTGGGGTTGTCTGGTTGATTTTGGTCTGCACCATATTCCTCTGTCTTTTCCTGGCTATAGAATTGATCACTGACAGTTGCCACATATGTCAGCTGGGCTCTTTAAGACTTTAAAAAGAGAAGAAAAAAAAAGAGAAAAAAAAGAAAAAAGAAAGAAAGTAAAAAAGAAAGAAAAGAAAAAACAAAAACGAAACAAAAAACAAAAGAAAACAAAAAAAATGCCCACCGGACGTTGATTCTGTGGGAATGCTCTAGGTGGCGCTATTGCTCCACTATTCCACAGCTGTGACTGTGCCGCTCCGCAGGGCCCTTTATCGCTCTGGCAGGGGTGGGAACGAATAGGAGGCTGTTGATCTCAGTGAGAAGTTTTAAGTATGGCTACACTTCTTCAGTAGCCAGCTAAGGCATCTGAAACTCCCCAGGACTCCCAGCCTGCTGGGCTGAGTGTGCCGGGGCGATCCGGCTCCTCCGCTGGGCTCCTGTCTCTTTAAGACCGCTGAAGAAAGCGCGCACTTTTTTTTTTTCCTTCCTGAGAGTCGGCTGCAAGCAACCTGGCGCGTTCCCCGCTCACATCCTGCCCCTCTGTCTCTCCAATCTCCGCTGCACTGCGCAATGAGGGTCAGCGATTCCCGTGCAGATCCCCGGGGCTGGCTACTTCGCGGGGTGCACTTCCACTCCCTCCCGGCTCTGAATCCTCTCCTCCCGCCGGTGCGCTGGGGTGGGGGAGGGCTCGGGTCCCGCCGGGTCGCGGCTCCTGATCTTACCCGCCTCTTGGGGTGCCGAGTCCTCTCGGGTGTAGCTGCACGCCGTGCGCTTTCCTGTGTATTCTCGTCTCTCTTTTAGGAATAGATGTATTTGCTGTGTTTTCGTAGATAAATATAGTGTTGGGAGGAGATTTCTGCCGCCCTGCTCACACCGCCATCTTCCCGAAAGTCCTATTTTATTCTTTTTGATGCAATTGTGAATGGAATTGTTTTTCTGATTTCTCTTTCTGTTAGTTCATCATTAGTGTATAGGAAAGCAACAGATTTCTGTGTGTTAATTTTGTATCCTGCAACTTTGCTAAATTAGATATTAGTTATAGTAGTTTTGGAGTGGAGTCTTTAGTGTTTTTTATGTACAATATCATGTCATCTGCAAATAGTGACAATTTGACTTCTTCTTTACCAATCTGGATGCCTTGTATGTCTTTGTTTTGTCTGATTGCTGTGGCTAGGACCTCCAGTACTATGTTGAATAACAGTGGAGAGAGTGGGCATCCCTGTCTTGTTCCTGATCTTAGATGAAAAGCTTTCAGCTTCTCGCTGTTAAGTATGATGTTAGCTGTGGGTTTGTCATATATGGCCTTTATGATGTTGAGGTACTTGCCATCTATACCCATTTTGTTGAGAGTTTTACTCATGAATGGATGCTGAATTTTGTGAAATGCTTTTTCAGCATCTACGGACATGATCATGTGATTTTTGTTCTTCTTTTTGTTGATGTGGTGGATGATGTTGATGGATTTTCGAACGTTGTACCGTCCTTGCATCCCTGGGATGAATCCCACTTGATCATGGTGTATGATCCTTTTGATGTATTTTTGAATTTGGTTTGCTAATATTTTGTTGTGTATTTTTGCATCCACCTTCATCAGGGATTTGGTCTGTAGTTTTCTTTGTTGGTGAGGTCTTTGCCAGGTTTTGGTATTAGAGTGATGCTGGCTTCATAGAATGAGTTTGGACGTATTCTCTCCTCTTCTATTTTTTGGAAAACTTTAAGGAGAATCGGTGTTATTTCTTCTCTATATGTCTGGTAGAATTCAGAGTTGAATCCGTCTGGTCCGGGGGTTTTGTTCTTGGGTAGTTTTTTTGATTACTGATTCAATTTCGTTGCTGGTGATTGGTCTGTTTAGCTTTTCTGTTCCTTGTTTGGTCAGTTTTTGAAGGTTATATTTTTCTAAGAAGTTGTCCATTTCTTCTAGGTTTTCCAGCTTGTTAGCATATTGATTCTCATAATATTCTCTTATAATTCTTTCTAATTCTTTGGGATCCGTCGTTATTTTTCCTTTCTCATTTCTGATTCTGTTATGTGTGTAGATTCTCTTTTTCTCTTAATGAGTCTGGCTAGGGGTTTATCTATTTTGTTAATTTTTTCAAAGAACCAGCTCTTGGTTTCATTTATTTTTTCTATCGTTTTATTCTTCTCAATTTTATTTATTTCTTCTCTGATCTTTATTATGTCCCTCCTTCTGGTGACTTTGGGCCTCATTTGTTCTTCTTTTTCCAATTTCAGTAATTGTGTCCTTAGACTATTCATTTGGGAATGTTCTTCCTTCTTTAAATAGGCCTGGATTGCAATATACTTTCCTCTTAGAACTGCCTTTGCTGCGTCCCACAGAAGTTGTGGCTTTGTGTTGTTGTTGTCATTAGTCTCCATATATTCTTTGATTTCTGTTTTGATTTGGTCATTAACCCATTGATTAATTAGGAGAATGTTGTTAAGTCTCCATGTATTTGTGAGCCTTTTTGTTTTCTTTCTAAAATTTAATTCTAGTTTTATACCTTGGTGATCTGAGAAGTTGGTTGGTAGGATTTCAATATTTTCGACTTTACTGAGGTTCTTTTTGTGGCCTAGTGTGTGGTTTATTCTGGAAAATGTTCCATGTGCACTTGAGAAGAATGTGTATCCTGTTTTTTTTGGGTGTAGAGTTCTGTAGATGTCTGTTAGGTCCATCTGTTCTAGTGTGTTGTTCAGTGCCCATGTGTCTTTAGTTATTCTCTGTCTGGTTGATCTGTCCTTTGGAGTGAGTGGTGTGTTGAAGTCACCTAAAATGAATGCATTGCTGTCTATTTCTTCCTTTAATTCTGTTAGTATTTGTTTCACATATGCCGGCGCTCCTGTGTTGGGTGCATACATATTTATAATGGTTATATCTTCTTGTTGGATTGACCCCTTTATCATTATGTAATGTCTTTCTTTATCTCTTGCTACCTTCTTCGTTTTAAAGTCTGTTTTGTCTGATACAAGTACTGCAACACCTGCTTTTTTCTCCTTGCTGTTTGCATGAAATATCTTTTTCCATCCCTTCACTTTTAGTCTGGGGATATCTTTGGATTTGAGGTGAGTTTTTTGTAGGCAGCATATAGATGGGTGTTCTTTTTTATCCATTCTGTTACTCTGTGTCTTTTGATTGGTGCATTCAGTCCATTTACATTTAGGGTGATTATCGATAGATATGTACTTATTGCCATTGCTGGCTTTAGATTTGTGGTTACCAAAGGTTCAAGGGTTGCTTCTTTACTATCTAACAATCTAACTTAACTTTCTTGTTAAGTTATTGAAACACAGTCTGATGTTTCTTTATTTCTTTCCCTTCTTATTCTTCCTCCTCCAATCTTTATATACTAGGTGTTTTATTCTTTGCCTTTAGTTAGTATTTGGATGGTCTGCTTTCTTTGCTATGATTTTATTTTCTCTGGTGACATCTTTTTAGCCTTAGGAGTGCTTCCCTCTAGAGCAGTTCCTTTAACATGTTCTGTAGAGTTGGTTTATGGGAAGCAAATTCTCTCAGCTTTCTCTTGTCTGGAAATTGTTTAATCCCTCTGTCATATTTAAATGATAATCGTGCTGGATACAATATTCTTGGTTTGAGGCCCTTCTGTTTCAGAACGTTAAACATATCATGCCATTGTGTTCTGGCCTGTAAGGTTTCTGTTGAGAAGTCTGATGTTAGTCTGATGGGTTTTCCTTTGAAGGTGATCTTTTTTCTTTCTCTACCTGCCTTTAATACTCTGTCCTTATCTTTGATCTTTGCCATTTTAATTATTATGTGTCTTGGTGTTGTCTTCCTTGGGTCCCTTGTTTTAGGAGATCTGTGGCGTTCCATGGACTGCGAGACTATTTCCTTACCTGGCATGGGGAAGTTTTCAGCAATTATTTCTTCAAAGACACTTTCTATCCCTTTTTCTCTCTCTTCTTCCTCTGGTACTCCTATAATGCGAATATTGTTCTGTTTGGATTGGTCACACAGTTCTCTTAATATTCTGTCATTCCTAGAGATCCTTTTATCTCTCTCTGCCTCAGCTGCTGTGTATTCCTGTTCTCTGATTTCTATTCCATTAACAGTCTCCTGCATCTTGTCCAGTCTGCTGCTAATCCCGTCGATGGCTTGTCTCATTTCTGCATTGTATTTCCTGACTTCCCTCACTTCCTCCCTCAGCTCTTGCACATTTCTCTGTAGATCCATCAGCATGGTTATGACTTTTATTCTGAATTCTTTTTCAGGAAGATTCTGCATTTCTATCCCTTCTGGTTCCCTCTCAGGTGCTGTCTGAGTCTGGGAGATTTTTGTCTGTACCATATTCCTCTGTCTTTTCATATCGATAGAAGTGGTCCCTGGTAGGTGCCACGTATGTCAGCTGGGCTCTTTAAGACTGCCTCCCAGGGTGCTGAGTCCTCTCGGGTGTAGCTGCATGGTGTGCGCTTTCCTGTGTATTCTGGTCTCTCTTTTAGAAATAGTTGTATTTGCTGTATTTTCGTAGATTTATATAGTTTTGGAGGGAAATTTCTGCCGCCCTGCTCACGCTGCCATCTTCCCGGAACTGCTCTCTTGTGCTATTATTGACTCTCCTGGTGAAACAAAGTTCAGCCTCCACTTGGGAAAGGGCACCCTGTTCTTGGGAACCATATAAAATGCCTTTCCTCCTCCCTTTCAGCTTTAGTTAAGTCCCTTGCTCCATAGTGGAGTTTCCAATTGTGGAGTGGCCCATGGTGCCGGGAGGCCTTGTTTCCCACACACTGTGGTCCTGGGAAGTTCTGTGCAAGTAGATTTTTAAATGAACGAAGTCATATGTAAAATGTAAACGAGGAATTACGTATCTAAAGGGATTCACTGGTAGCAGGCTTTTTGTAAAGCACAAAGCCATGCATTCAATCACAAGTCACTTGAACTATTATGTGCAAGGCCATGGGAATAAAAAAGTGATAAGAACAGGGAAGTTCACAATCCAGTGGGGAGAGATGAGCACAGAGTGAGTTGTAAAGAAAACCAAACTAAACCAAAATATACCAATTATAGGTTGTCCACCTTTATAAATGATCACAGAACACAGCTGTACAACCACTGCCCAGATGGAGGGAACATTACCAGCCACAAGAAGCCTCCCAAGTTCCCCCTCCCAATTACCAAAATAATGGGACCAATTTACACTCAATTCCTTCACTCCCTTGTCAACGCTTGATATTGTCACTCTTTTACATTTTAGCCATACTGGTAGGCATGTGATGGTATTGAGACAGGGACTGTGAGTGTAGTCAGAGTAGGGGGAGGGCCTCTGGAAAAAGCAAGGCAGAATATCTGCCGTCAGAGCAATGTAACTACATGCAAGGAAACCCCCTACCAAAACTCTGTGTTAAACTTTAAGCTCTAGTGTCATTCTTCAGTAAGATCAGTTGGTGTTCACCAGATAAAGAAGAGTAGTACCCCATGTTGTTATTATGCTAACCACTTGTAAGATTCACTTTAGCATGCTAAAAGCCCCAGGACAAACTGGGCAACTAATTTCGCATGCAGACCCAGCTGTAAACAACATAGTGAAAGGCAGGGAAGATTCCACCTTAAAGATAAGATTGCATTTTAACACCCAGGAAGTTTGGGAAGCAGAATTCTTAACTTACTCTTTAGCAAACAAACAATACCTCAGCCCACCTTGGGGGCTGGGCAGGCTGCCTTTTGATATGCTCCTAGACCAGGATGCAAGTGTTCCAGAAAGAAATCCAGGGGGTGGAATTCCTTGTGTTAAGTTAATTCGGGGTGTTCAGACACATGTGGCAGGTCTACACCCCTAAACCTTTTTTTCATGTTCTTGAAAAATCCTAATCTGCCTATAAAACCCCTAGACAATGCAGCACACTGGACTCTCTTGTCCCCTCCGATTCCCCTCCTGGCATGAGCTGGGAGCTCTGTCCTATCACTTTATTTCTAAATAAACGCCTGTACCTTGCTCTCCTACCTTGCCTGTTTGCTAAGCTCATTCTTCGGCTTCGTGAACAAGAACCCCAGCATCAGTATCTCTTTGTAGTTTTAATCAGAACCATATTTGAGAAACAAAGGCAAATGATACTCTTATGCTTGGGCATTATGAACAATTCATAATTACAAAAATGAATGATGAATTGGATAACAGAAGTACCTATGGAGCTATGGATGCAAAAAGAGGCTACTCCTCCAGCCAAGAGGGTTGTCTGGGGATAGGGCTGCGAATCAGGTTCTGGGTAGCACTGGGTCTCCCCACTCCCACGGCCTCCTCACTGTCCTGGGCCCCCCTGCCTCTACCCAAGGCAGGCACCAGCTTCCCAGACACCTGTTGAAACTGACGGACCAAAACTGCCCTATGTTTTCCTGGCTGTTAAATCCTGCCTCCTTGCTATTTCTCATGCTGGATGGAAAACCTATGCAAATGCTTTATTTTGGTCAAATGCCTGGATGACTGAAATAAACCCCTGACCCTCCCAAAACTGGAGGCAGCTGATGCTCCCAGCAGGAGCTGGTAAGCTGACCTAGTGGGATGGAAATCTTGAGAGCTAGTCAATCATTTACCCAGCAGGGCCGGCAGGGTGGCAAGCTTTTACATAGAAAGCTCCTCAGGGGAAAGGAATTGAAGTGTGCCGGGAGCTCTGCCTCCCTGGGGGGAAGCTGGCAGCAGAGCTGGAGGTGTGAGGAGGATGCCGGGATTCACCCCTAGGGGTTGGTCCCTCCTGGATTTCTTCAGCCACCTCCACTGGCCCTTCCCAGGCAGGAAATGGGGCTGTTTGCTAGGGCCCTTCCCCTGCCACACACACCTGCAAAGGTCAGTTGGTAGTATTTAAAAATAATTTACTGGAATGAAATTTCTGTTTTCCTTTGGATAATCACCCAGTAAATTGGCTTTGTGCTTTTGGATTCAAGAAATGGCTTCAGAAAAAAAACAACACACACACACACACACACACACGTCTCTTCTTAGGTGAGAAAGGGGTGAGGATACTTTAGGAGATGTTGGGTGGCTATTGTTAACCCTCCAAGCCTTCCTTAAGCCTGTGCTACTCACTTGTCCTTCCCCTGGGCTTCCTCTGCTTGCTCCTCCCTCTGCCCACAGTGACTGTAACACTGCCGAGTGCTGCTAATTCTAATTTCATTTGTCTAAAGTGGACATTTTCTGCAGAAGAAATGTGCAGTGCATTTGCCATTGCTCTTGGCCTGACTTGGTCTGGCAAGGCCACTCTGTGCTGTGGGCCTTTCTCCCTCCCTCCTGCGTGCAGGTGACAGCCAGGTGGGCCTGGCCTGAAACCCCTGACTGGGATGTCTGACACCAGGTACTCCTCCAGCCACTGTAAGAAGCTCCCTGGTCTGTCTATAACAGATGGGAAGATTGTCTCTGGGGCATCTCAGTTCATTCCTCTCAGGGCATTGGGATGGCTCCAGCTGCATAGATGACACACATCCTAGCTTTACTGCTGTACTGTTGGACAAACAGGGGAAAGGACACTGAGCATAAAGATGGACCCAGGCTTCTGCTGTCTTCTGGAATGGTGTTCAGCTCCCCCCTGCTCCTTTTCTGGTGTCCTCTAACCCCTCTCCCAGAGACACACACATCAGGCCCTCAGGGGTCCCCAGGTAGATCTTAGGGTTTATTTGAAAGAACTAGCGCTTTTGAGCAGAAGGAAATGTGTATTTCCAGTTGCATGAGCATCTTTCCTGTGAAAGGCATCTAAGTGTGCCTTCAGGTCACCTGAGCAAATTGGTTTCCTTTCCTTTTTTTTCTGGGTATTTTAGCCCTTGTGATATGATCAGTACTAGAAATCACAATATTTTTTTCACATCAAATTACAGTTGATGCAAATTTCTTAAAATACCATTTATGCTCAATACATTTATGCTCTGAAGTTGCAGTATTTCTGAGACCACCCTGCTTGGTATTGCCATTTAGTGTATTTGTAAAGGAGCACAGATACTACCACATCATACTTTAAAAATATTTTGATAGCATATTTCAATTTAATTCATTTCTTTTTGAAATCTTACATATTTAACTTTCTTTGTATTTAAAAGTACTGATCTGAGGTGGAGTTCATAATCACCAAACTCCACAGGGGTGCATAGTACAGAGCCTGGTGAAAAGACCCCTCTTCTGTTCTCTGGAGAGGAATCCATAGCTAGGTCTGCCCTAATGTAGCTGCAGAAAGAGCAAGAACGTGTGTTTTTCTTAAGGGCTATTGCAACCTCATCACTGCAAACAAGAATTTTTTGATGGCAATGGGTATATTCAAACCAGGCAGGTTACTCTTTCCGCTTGGCAGCCCTCGACGTGTTCCTTAACTCTTCTAAGCCCAGTTTCTGCATCTATGAAATGAAGGCAATCATGTCCACGTCCTGTGTGACTGTGAAGATGGAAGGAGGTAATTTCACCCTGCCTTTTCTTCTCCAGAACATCCCTCTGTGGTCCTCCTTGCCCTTGGGCCTTCCTCGTCTGACTGTAGCAATGAATCCACCTCATGCTCCCAGCCCCTAAATGTGAACTGCCCCACAGCTCAGTCCTTAGCCTCTTTGGTTGCCCATCTGTGTTCACTTCCAACGTGATCCTCCCCAGCTGCATGGCTTAAATAATATTCCTGGGCTGATGGCCCCCAAATCGATCTCTCCCTGAACTCCAGCTTTATCCGTCTAAGGCCCACTTGACATCTCCACTTGGCAGCTCGAACATGTAAAACGAACTGAATCTAGACCAGACCAGAGACTCTTCTTTCCAGAATTTTCATTTCAGAAAGCCCTAACCCCATTCTTCCAGTTGATGCAGTGCCAAATGTTGGCATCATCCTTTAAGACTCTTTTTTCACACCCCGTCACAACCCAGCAGTCCAGAAGTCCTATCGGTGCTGCCTTCAGGCACACACTGATCTCTTCTCTCCCGTCCATTGCTGTCACCTGGCCAGACCCAGTGCTCTTGTCCGGGTGGTCACCATTCTTGCTGTTCCCTCCATGTGGCAGTGAGAAACCAAAGAGGGATCAAGGCAGGGAGAAGCAGGATGGCATTGTGGTGAAATGTGGGAATTTGGGGCCAAGCATTAAGGGTGCAAATCCTGGCTCCCTCTAGGTTTATACTATTAAGTTCATGGATGTTACTATACAAATTGTGAATGTGCTGTAGTTTTAAAATTATTTCCTTTTAGGGCAACAGTGGCTGACATGAATGCAGGATTCGCTAGAGGATTTCACAGGCCTTTGGTTTCAAAAGGCTAAACCAAGGAAAGGAATTAGGGTGTGTCACCCAAGAGGGGACATCCAGGTGCTTTGAGTATAGGAAGGGAGTGGCTCCATCTCAGGAAGTGGCTTCCCAGAGACTGGCCTGCATCAAAGGGTATTCTCCAGAGTGCCACAGAGTGGAATATTGCAATGCCTAC